>JARJDX010104511.1:0-13224 GCA_030264735.1 Gymnusa sp. GC000175
ATACAATTCTAAGAATATACACTTAAAAGAAACTCAGTACCCTAGACCCTAAATAGTCCCTTCTACCAGGATGGCCTTTCACAATCTACAACAATTTCTTGCTAACATTTACAATAAATTTCGTTTTATTTCCATGTTAAGTGACAAGCTGACCACTTAAAATATTGCAGTTAAATAAGCTCAACATGAGGCAGATGTCCTCATAATTGTAACAGCAACTGAAAAATTCAATGCAACAAATACAACTGTTGTGGTTGGTGAAGATGTTGATTTGTTAATACTACTTACTGCACGAACTTTAAATAATAAAATTATTTACTTTTTAAAACCTGTAAAGACTCAACAGCGAACAGAAATATATTCTTCAAATAGTTTATCGGCTTATCCAAAATGCCAAAACCATATTTTATTTTTATATGCGATAACCGGCTGGGATACTACATCAGCATGTTCAGAAGGGGTAAAACATCACTATTAAAATTATTTGAAAAAAAAAGATTTAATTGATTGCGCTCAAGTATTTGAAGAAATTGACTCTTCTCCTCAATCGATAATCACAAAAGGAATTCGCTTTCTCCTTGCTGTTTATAAAGCTCCAAAAAAATTTTATTGATCGTATTGACAAGTATATTTAACTTTTGTAAACAAAAATAAACGAAACAAGAAACAAGTACAACTATCTTGTCTTCCTCCAACATCGGCTTCTGCTCATCAACACTTGCATTGAGTATACTATCAAGTTCAGGCAATCAACTGAACAGCGAAGGCTGGGGCTAGAAATTAACATATAATACATTGGAACCGATTCAACTGCTCCGGAAAAACTCCTAAACACTATTTTTTGCAATTGCAAAAAAGATTGTAGTGCTAAATGTGGCTGTAGGGTAGGGTTGTTGTGTTTACTAGCGTGTACTAATTGGCATTGCTCGAATGTTCAATTAAATCCAATAGACGAAGATTCAGGTGATATCGATGAAGAGACAGCTGATTCATCTTCAGTTGAACAATTTATGAACATCCAGCAAAATGAAGAGGATGAATATCAGATTAAAATATTAACAGAAATCAGAACTGCATTTTAAATCAATCGCCTATATCAATATTAATAATCATCAGGCAGTAAATACAGTATTTTGCCATAAAACTCCGTCATAACAGATGGTGGAATAGGCCTACCGGGAAAATCACGTTAAAAAAACGCGCCAAGTACACTACCTCACAGAATGTAATGTCTTCAACTTTTAGAATCCCGATATCTTAGGAATGGTAAATGTTAGGAAAAAAGTATAAAGACCATTTTTGTAGATAATTTTACAATTTTTATCTGGGCTATATTTTTGATAAAACTTACCGTTTTAGAGAAAAAGCCAAAAAACCGAAAATTTTGACCTTTGACCTTGAATAAATTTTTAAGCACACGTGGGGACTTTTGGCACTTTATTTCTACTGGTGTACCCAAGGTCTCTAGCAAAATTCAGCTCTGTCGGAGTTTTTGTTATTTTAAATGTCTATTTTGACTGAACTATACGGTGGTGACAGATAATATTTGATTTTCGATGAATTTGATTTCGATAAATTGATTTTCGATGAATTTGCTTTCGATGAATTGATTTTCAATGAACTTACCGTAAATTCCTCTACTGCTACAAGTGAAAGTGTCTTATAAAACAAATGGCAGTTGAGCTAGTTTAGCATTCTAATGATCGTCGCAAAGAAAGTGAATTTTCTAGTGAACTATTAGTAGTAAGTAATACTGTAGTACAGGAAATCTTTTTAGGTCGTAGTGCTAAAAAGATATTTGAAGCCAATCAACCCCGTCTAACATAATCTAGTTTAATCTAATGGTTTCGTGTAGTTTTTATTAGTATGGCCGATTTGTTGACTTTGCAAGAATTGCTTAATATTTTATTTTTGGTCTTATATATTAATTCTTGTACTTCTGTGCTTTTCTGCCTTAACCTTAATTCTTCTATTACTTCGTCTTTTTTTCTCTTTACTTCTTTATCCTCTAAAAAAAACGTTGGAAAGCACCAATCAAATTGGCACTTAAACCGTTGATTGAACTATTATATAATAGTTCAATCAACGCTTAAACCCAAAAGCACAAGAATTTGAGAATTATGTAGAAAATTTTCTGCAACCTGCAACCTTTACTTATATACCAAAATATCTCAATAAATTATCCAAGTAATGGGTTTTTAATTAAAAAAGTACCATAAAAACTACACATTGTAAAATCATAAGTAAAGAATATACAAATAACTGGCAACATAACAAATATTAATTATTTGATTAACATTAACAAAGCAACAAGTTTGTGCATCAAATGCAGGAGAATATAGTAAGAATAAAAAGCACCTGGCATCAACAAAAGTGTTGAATTAAATAAATGATAATTTCATTCATGAATTAACTTAACAAGGAATTGTCGCAATATGAAAAGCAAGTTTATGTGTCTGCACTCGTTGGGACTGATTGTAATTAAACAAAAAAAAATTAAAGAAATGTTCCTGCAGGGCCGTTCTTAAGGAAGCCAAGCGAAAAATAGTTATAATTAGAGTCATTTAATTAGAGTAATACAATAAAAAAGAGTGCATTAAAGTCTCACAGGGGAATAAAGCGACTTTCTTAAAGAATTGTTATGAATGCAGAAGTTGCAAACTAATTTCTTTTCGCGCTTTCTGATTCAACTCATGTCATTTTCGTTTTGCGTTATATTGTGCTTTTCAAAACAAAAGTTAAGAATTTTTATTAAATTTTTTCTTAAACTTTTCGTTTAAGATTGTTTTTCACAAAGCATTATATTCAAATGAATCATTGATAATTATTTTACTTTATTATTTTGTAGGTAAGAGCGGTTTTAATCAGTGCTTAATGATCTTTAAACGAGGAACAAACTCCAAACATAAATCACACATAAAATCGGGAAAATTTTATGTTTGGAAATTTGTTTCGACTCATTTTCTAGCTAATGATAATGACAGTTTTGCTGGCAACTGTTTGTAAAATTTTCTATTTAGAAAACATGAAATCTTTTACATAACGTTTGCGTGCAAGGGATAACTACGGTTGCGGGCTCATTACATATGATGTGAGATATGGGTCAAAACATGTACAAATATTTCTAAACGGTTGATGAAATCCGTGCTGGTTCTTTTCATATTTTTATAATTTTATATAAAATGCATGCAAAATGAAGTATTATTTTAATTAGCAAAGTTCATGCATATTATACGAGGACTCGAGAAGAATGGATTCGTTTAAATTGAATTAATATGCTGCATAATATCCATAAAATTAATTACTAAAGTTGAAAATTGTCGTGTAATTTCACTACGTGGATTTACTAATAAAGGTGTCTGCAGTTTCATTTGTGGCAGACTACATAATAAAAATAAAATTTCAAATTCGCTTTACTGCTTCCGGAGCTTCAGAGTCCAATGTTTGACTTTTCCGTCGTTTAATATTAGTTTTTCAGTGTATTCAGCTTGTCAAAAAGTTAAATCAAACTTGTTTTAACGTAAAAATTTAAATTTAAATATTTAAATTTAAAAATCTCAATTCAAATAATTAACCCTTGATTGAAAAGTGCAAAATATTTTTTCTTCAACACATGGATAAATTTCAATTTAATTTAGAGTAAGTGGCAAAAGTAATCAACTACAGACCTGCCATTCTCAATGGAATTTATGTGTGCTGAAAATAATAAGAGGTAAGGACTTCTAGGATAAATTAAAGTGCAATAAAGGTGCAACCCATAAAAATTCAAGTTGACTTATAGCATTATTAAATATAATTGCGGTTTTTTCATAATTGAGGTGAAATGGCTAATAAAATTTATCGATTAACGTCAAAATGCTTCTCCATGTGAAATGGAAGATAGAACGAGAGGGCGAAAATTGTGTTTATTATTTATGCCCACTGTAGTGTATATATAGGTATATACAGGTCAAATGGAGCCGTGGCTCTGAATTATAAAGTGACACGTCAAGCTCGTCCCGCTACCAATTAGTAAACAAAAACAGCCAACTGACATGGGACAGCTCCACTAAAAACAACCAAAACCCATCAATATCACTCAAACATTCGAATTGTTTCCAAGATATATTTTGTATGATGTTCATTGAACCGCAACGACCAACATATGCGTTACATTTGGCCATTAGAAACTTACTTTTTTTTTCTTTCATTCAATTAAACTCGCATGCACAGCAAACTTTATTTTTATATTATCATAATTACATCATAAATTAATTATGAAAATGTATATTATAGGCTTTTATCTTCAAGAAATGTGCCGCAGGTTTTATTCATCGATTTAATAAAAAAAAAAGATTTTTTTCCCTACACTGAATTGAAATATTTACAAAACACCAAAAGTTTTTATTAAATTATAGGTCGACGCTTGTTGGAAGTATTGTGGGTTTATAATAAAATTGAATCGTGTTAGGAATATTAAATTTTGGTTTATTGCTTAATGAAATTACAAATTTTGGCTTCTTAGAATAGAATCATTAAAATTTTAATACAATGCTTCATTAGAAATAAATTTTAAAACGGTAAGAAGTTTGCAGTAACTTTCATAAAAGATTTTATTTTTTTACCAATATTGTAGCGACAATAAATAATAGTGGATACACATAATCATCGATCTTTATATTTAGCATAGATATTTAACTTTATTTAAAACGATAATACTAAGAGTTGTTGATAAAAAGGCTCAATGAGGAAATATTTTAATGATTTTAGCACAAAATCTTTCAAATTTAATAATTTTTACAGCTGTCTATAAGCAACTTCTAACCAATAGTAATTCAAACAAACAGGTTTAAACGGAAAAATCTGAATATTTTGGGAAATTTTAAAATTTATTTGAAAAAATTTGATGTTTTACACTATTAATTAGGCAGGAATTGACAAATGAATATTTTTTTGAAAAAACTGTTATTTTTTTCCTTTTTGCAGCTGGAAGTTATAAAAACATTTGGTGCGGCTATATTTTGTCCTCGCGACATTTTGTTTGCACCATTTTGTTCTCGACATTTTGTCCTAGAACCCTTACGATTACTACAAAATCAACTGACAAAATTTAAAAAATGAGAAATATGTAAATATAGAAATTGATGATTTTTAATTTTACTTAGTTTATTTAAACTTAATAGTTATTTAAAATATATAAAATAGAATTTTGCGAAACGAATGTAGTGAGTAAAGCAACCCCATAAATTTTTATCTTTTTTGAGTTATTATTTTTTTTTAGTATTCAATCTTTCTTTAAGTGCAATTAATTTACAACTTGCAACCCTTAAATACACCCACTTAATTGGGCGTAAGTGGCTTTGTAATATTTTTCTAGATTTAGACGTCGTTTTTTTTTATTCTTCTTTTAGGTTTTAAAAGAGAAGATATTTGTGATTTATATGCAATTAATTTTTTCATCATAACCATTAAATTAATTCTCTTAATCAGGCATTAACTATTTTTAAATAAACGTGAAAACTAATTTTTGTCAATTTTTAAAATTTTGAGGCTAATTTATACTTTTTTTTTATTTCTAAAAAAGCATTAATTTTTGCTTCAAACCCATAAAATTATCAATTTCTAAATTCATCCACTTAATTATGTTTTAACTATTTTTTTTAATGAACTTAAAAATTTCTCTCAATTTTCAAAATTTTGATCTCAATTTTTATTTATTTTTAAATATAATTCAAAAGAAAAAATTTAGTATCAACGGCATTTAATTTCAAATTTGCAACCCTTAAATTCATCCATTTTTAAGTATTATTGTAAATTTATTTTGTAAGTAAATTATTTAAATGTAAAGATGAAAATGAACGTTTTTCTATTAAAATTTCAAAATCTCAAGTGTAAATATTATTTGTTTTTCGAACTGTTATTTGTTTTTAATACAATTTTAAACTGTATAGAAGGAAAATTTAATTAAATTGTGTTAATCTAATACTCGAATTAATTTGTATTGAGGTTCTAATCGTGGTAAATTCAGAGAATCATTAGGAAGTGAGTGTAATTACATGTAGTGTAAAGAGTCGGGCAGGATCTGACAAAGGACATTCCCACACATCTGGAGAGGATAACCACGGAAAACCTGGTATTACTCAATCTCAGATCGTTCAGTTAAGGGGCCAGCTAGCTGGTCATTGTCCGGCAACCTTTCACTCGCTTAGTAGATTATGTCGAATCATTTACTTGATGCGATTAAGCCGTTGAAAAATGTTTGATATATTGGATTACTAGGATTTAACATGTCAAAGGGAGAAAGAGGAAGTTTTACGTATACATACATGAGTTACCCGTACCCCTTTTGCACCATTTCAAATTAAGTTTTATCTTTTTACGAGGCCACGATACTTCCCCATCTTGTATCTTTTTAGTACTGACCTATCTCGTAAAGTGAGCCCGTGTTTATTTTTTTATGGAAACTCGCATAAACCCTGTCGCTAACATCCTGGCCATAATGAATGCCATTTCACACGGTATTAATTTAATCTTTTTTAATTTACCAACTGAAGATAATTAACCAGGTTATATTGCGGCCTGTAATACCATATTTTATGTTTAAGTCGTAATGGGCGCTTTTAGTAGAATTAGGAAAATTTTTACGGTCGTATCGACATAACAGCTTTTCCAGCCAGTCCTGTTGTTACCGGCCTTTATAAATGCAAGTCGTGGGTAAAAAATGGGAAAGCCTGAAAGTTATGGATTGTTCCAGGCAATTGGTGTCGCTAGTTATATATTCAGGCTTTTTGCTATCAGTTCACAGGACTTTAGGTTGGCTCAGTAATGGATTATCCTCGCAGCTCCCAAAATGACCCGATAATTTATTTTATTCAGCTTCCTAATAAATCTATGTACAGACTTACACCACATCATTCATAAATAACATTAACCCTAATAACTAAACTTATTTAACCATAATTTATCACTTGCTAAAAACACGCTATTTATTTAAATACATTTTAAAAACGTATCTTTCTTTTATAATGATCTTTAGAATTTTATGTAATAAAAATATAAAATTTCTCTTGAAAAAAAGTTTTTGTGCTTTTATATATATTTAGTAGCAATTGTATTTTTTGTGTGACTTTCAATTATCAGTAATTCAAACCTGATAAAAAAAATTCTGCGAAAATGCGATGAAAAAAGTCTTGTGCATTCTCTCCCATTCAACGAACAATTCTTAGGTCTCATCTGTGCGGATGTCAGCTCTCTATTCGTATTCAAGAGGCGGACTAGAGTCCAATTATTGGGTTTCTCTTTACTTTTGTGTCCGTGTTTTAGTCGAGTTTTCCCAGCAACCGTTCCTCCACTATTTTTTTTCCTAAACCCCACAACACAATTTTCGTATATTAAAAAAACAATACCTCATAAAATTTTATTAGCAATAATATCACAAAAGATCTATTGAAAGTATTTTTTGTTTGTAAATAAATTACTGAATTTTTTATTCAATTTTATTGCTTTCGGCAAAAAAAATTGAATTTTGTGTTTTATTTGTGTGGTGCAAATATGGTTGCAGTTTTAAATTCAATTAACCGTACATACAAAATAATAATTTATATTTTTTACAATTTATAATTCTAAAAAGTTAAATGGAGCTTTCGTTTACGAATTAAAAACATACCCGTTCGTACTTTTTATAATAACATAACTATATTTCATTAATTACCAATTAGGTTGGCAGCATGTCTCTGCAACTTCATTTGCATTTGTTGTGAAATGTATGTTGACATTTCCTCTAACATTTTGTACAATCCCAAAAGATGGCGTAGCTAGTTTATAGTAAGGACATACGTTTTCTAAAACTTATCCCATATGCTACTTACTGATGAGTCATGTCCAGCTCTCTTTGAGCGTACAATACTTTAGTAATTGTTTTTAAAATGCATTATCTACATTAATTTTCTAAAAGGATTTGAAAATTATATAATGTGATGCATTTAATATTTATTTTATGCAAATTTGTTCAATAGCTTTAACCTATATAATTTTGATTATTTAAATCGTTATTGATTTGTGCTCATAAAACGGAAATATATTATTTGCTTACATTGAAAAATTTATTTTATTAAATCATTCTTCAGTTTGAAAATGGCATGCAGAGATTTGATCCACATTTATAAGTGAATGTAAGAATATATTCATATATCACATTTCAATAAACTGGAAAAATGTAGAATTGCTTTCCTCAGCAGGAAAATAAAACTTCTCGAACGAGGGCAATAGTTGTTCGGGAAATGTGTATATCTGTATAGTTTCCTGCCGATTCAAAACTTAATATATATCTGTACACGCGGATGGTACGGAACACATGGTCAGTTCGCATCAGCAGTTGGGTCAGGGGTCGCATATTGGCAATCACAGTTCTCAAACTCCACCATCTCTTTCCACTTACTTCTCATCCTGGTCTCGTATCCAATCTGTTTAACTCGCTTCATTGAATCTTATGCGCCATTGATTTGGTTTGCGAGGTAATTTTTTAGTTTTCTTATTAACTGAGAAACATGCGATTCGCGATTGCATGGAAATAACGCTGTCTACCTAAAAGATTTAAAGCTTACGCACTTCGAAATGATGACCCCGAGAAAAAAATAAAACTTTTGCTTTTATAGCAAGAATGATCCTGTTTCTACTTTAATAGTCTTCTAAATCTCTGCGCATTTCCGTAGAAATGTCGATGTAAAATAAAGGGATTATATGAGATTATGTCCAACGTTGGAATTATTTAAATACTTTAATTACTGCAAGTAACGATGAGTGTTACAGAGCAAATATTAGAGAATAGTGAAGTCCTACAAGTACCGCAAGAGTGTGGTTTCAGGAAGGATTGGGTCGGAGAACCTTGAGCCCTTGAATACTCCCTTTTCCCCAACAGCGGTGGGAGCACGTTCCCTGCTTGCGGCAAGTATGATAATTGAGGCTGATTGGGGTTTCATTGACGGCCGCGTCAGAACCGGGGGGCGCTGTCAATGCACCGCTAACTTCCGGTTTAATCACGGCCTACTGTGATTGATAGCGTTGCGTCTTTTGAAAAGGAAGAAACCGCGTGACGATGTTTTCATTAAAATTGATTCTACTAAAAGATTTTGTCTTGTAATTTTAATAGGGTTAAAATGTAGGGAAGTAATGAATATGATTGATTTAAGCCGATTATTGTAAGAAGATCAATTTTAAGTAAGGATGCCAGGAAGAGGGAAGAGAATGCTCTCTTCAGCCTTTGTATGTAGCTTATTAGCCTGATGAAAATGTTCAAGCGTATTTCAATGAAAATTTACTAAAAACTTTTTTAAAAGAAATCAATTGCTGGAGTGATATGCTTGGGAAAATTTAAATAATCCTACCTTTCCAACTCCGGTGATTTCTTTAACTCCAATTCTCCTGAGTAGAGCCGGCGGGACCGGAGGTGGTGACCTCTGTAAGGCCCCGCAAAACCCGGAGGATTCACCATCTTCTGAATTCGTCCTTTTTCTTCTATGAGGAGAGGATGACAGATTTAATTTCTGCGCAGCTCTGAAACAAAACAAGAAAAATAATTATTATCCACCGCTGTCTTTTAATTGTACTTTTTAATTAAAACTTTGATTTTAATCTGGAAAAAAAATTGATTACTCTGAATAGGGGATTGAGATATTGAAAGGGAAAGTATTCGCTGTCGTGTGGGGCTATAATTGTCGGTCTCAGGTGTAGCACCCGTCAATTTTTTGTCAGAGAAAAATCTTTACACGTATTAGGGGGAAAACTGTGTAAGATTTTTATCTAAATCGTAGGAGCCATCCATCATGAGTATACCACAAGTGCACATCCATCGTAGGGGAAGAACAAAAAATAAATTAAGGTACAAATTATGTGCGACTCATTCAAATAAGAGAACATGAATCTATAAGTGCTAGCACGCATTTGCTTTATACAACTTCCAACAAATGATTAACATCAAGCAGCACCATAACACAAGTCAAGAAGTGAGAGTATTTTGCTAGAAACATCCATCTTTCAATTTGGGAGAGAAGACATCTTGACAAGCTAGGAGTAAAGTTACAGACGTGCCTTTTCAAATGGAGTAAGATGATGCCACGACGGGATTTACCAAAATGTTTACGAGCAAAATCACTTTTCGATTGTGTGCAGAAAATGCAACAACTTATAAATGCAATTGCATTCTCACACAATTTTCATTTAAGCATTTATTTATGACGTAAAAACTATTTAATTAGCATATTTTCTCGCTGTGGATTTTTTGCACCCACAACAATGGTTTAAATTATTAAATAATTGTACACTTCATTAATTTATTATTGAATAAAATATGAATAGTTTTAATAGGAATTGAGCTTATTCATTATTGTAATTTGATAATGTTTTATTTAAAATGTATTTTGTGTATGTAATTATTGAATGGATAATTTTGGAATAATTTATACCTTTGCTTTATTTAGTTTAAAAATCAGTGTTAAAAACAGGAAATTTATGCATTATTAAAAAAAAAATATTTAAAAATATTTAAACAAACAATACCAATGTATTTAAACATTCTTTTGTGTCCGCTTTTTGCAAATTTGTTAATTAGAATAATACCCGGTTCTATAAAGCGTAGTTACTTAACCATACGATTAAATTGACATGTAACATTGTTAATAACAATATCTTGACAATTTCACATGTTAAATTATTTGTATGGTTAACTAACTACGCATTATATAATCGTTCCTAAGTATATAGGATGTTAATTTATTTAGTTCAAATTTTTGCTAATAGTACACTAGATTTTATGTTCTTAATCGGTTAACTTTTAATAATTTTCTACTTTGATTATTTTTAGTTTAAATCTTTGCAATTTTTTTCTTTTCCTAAAAAAAATTGATATTTGCACTACTTGGTTAAAATGTTGTTAGAACTATTACTCGGAGTAGATAATTTATATGATTACCAATCCATTTATTTTAAAGATGTTCGAAACCCATTTAGTACTTTCGAAGTATATAATTTATGTTGCCAATCCAGTTGTCTCCAAAATTTTACTACATAAGGTGGATTATTTGGTAAAAAATTTAATGTTTTTTAGTTTAAATCTTTGCTAATATTTGCACTACTTGGGGTTTAAAATGTTGTTAGAACTACTATTTGAAGTAGTTAATTTATGAGGTTTTATGTTTCCAATCCATTTGAATCAAAAAAAATTCACTACTTGAAAGAGATATAAAATTTTCAGTTTCCTTAGTTCAAATATGTTCTAATATTAGCATTATTAAAGTTAAGTAAGCTATTAACTAGGAGGAAAACTGTTCAATAAGTGTCTAGAAGTCAATCCCCAAGACTTCTAATACACAGGAAAAGCGATACAGAGAACCAAGAGAACTACAGGTCGATCATGCTACTGTCGCAGATCAACAAACTTTTTTCGAAAATAATATGCAACACACTGACGCCAAAATTAGACTTTCATCAACAGAAAGAGCAGGATACAGAAAAGGATTTAACGGAACAATTGCTGACAATGAAAATACTCTTTGAAAAACCGCAGAATATAACATCTTCTTTTGGGTGGCGTTTATGGACTTCAGGAAAGTCCTTGACACTGTAGAATTATGAGTACTTCAACAAGCCCTAAAATATGCTCGAATCGTTCATAAATTCTCACCTAATCACTAACATCTATGGAAATACAACTCTTCAAATACAACATCACGAAACATCGAAAAGAATATACATTGGCAAAACAGAAGCATTAACATTAATGGCAAATGACTAATATAACTAATGTTTATCGACGTTATCGTCCTCCTTGCAAGTACTAAAGAAAAACTAAAGAAGAAGTAGTAACACATATTAGTGACACTTACAAGGCAACGAAACGCATAGGCCTCAAGATAAGCTTCGACGAAACCACGTCAGCAACGGAAGAAGACGAGAACAACCAAACAATAACGCTGGAAATAAACCATATCAGAAGAATAGAGACTTACAAATACCTAGGATAAACAAACACACTAGGAAAGAACAACCAAGAGCTAGAAATAACCGAAAGAATATGCCAAACCTGGGCAGCCTATGACAAAATAAAAGATATTTTCGAAATGGAGCATGCGCTAAAACTCAAAGCCGAAATTTGCAACCAATGCATACTACCAATCACCATCCACGGCGTACAAACTTAGACCCTCACGAAGAAAATACTCGACGAATTAAGAGTAAACCAATGAGGCATGGAGAGGCGAATTTTAGGCGCCATCGAGCAAGCTGCAACGCTGAAATGAAATTGGACAGGGCATGTGGCAAGAGAACGCGAAAACTGAAGTGAAAAACTTATCAGATGGAGATTATGGAATAACAGAAGAAGCGTCGAAAGGCCCCAAATGAGGTGGAGTAATCTTTGCTGTTTTGTACCATTTGGGTATAAGCCTTTTTTGCTTTTTTTGCTCCTTCCTTGCGCTTCAAGTTGTCACTCTGGTTCACATCTGGTTTTAATAATTAGAACCAGATTTTGAACTTCCTGAAGCAGATAATTTACTAAATTTTTGTCAACCTAAAATTTTTTTTGAAAAATTGTAAATTTGTTCAGTTCCTATTTTTTTCATGAATGTGTCCTTTAAGGATCAATAAATTGTTGAAAATACATTTAGTACTACTTGCAGTAGGTACTTTATTAGATTTTTTGTTGTATTTTTAACAAAAGTTTATAACACAAATTAAATTTTTTGTTGGAATATTATAAATTATTTTAGTTTAAAGCTATACTAATAAATGCGCTGCCTAGGGCTTAGGAGGATATAAGTTGGAAATACGTTTAGTATAACTCTGGTCTAGGTGTATCGCTCTTCGACCATCCTTAAAATCATTTGCACCAGTTAAAGCTATCAATTAACAATTGATGAGACTAAATAGGCAAAGATAGTTTGGTTACCTCTTAATGATCATTAGCAAATGAATACCATATAAGCTACTTTGGCGGAAAAGCCTGGAAAATTAAAAGGTTTATGGAAAGGCACATAAGTAAGACTTGTGTCCCACCACCACTAAGCATAAAATTTATAACACAGCCTAAAAAAAGAGCAGTGACGGGAATAGATGAAATAGAAGCAAAACTGCTTCAAAAGGCACCAGCAAAAATGCTACTAAAAACTGAAAAGATAATGAAAGTAGCATGGATAACAAACGAAATTCTGGAGACATGGAGTACAAAAATCGAAATAATAATACCAATGATAA
>JARJDX010104523.1:0-10084 GCA_030264735.1 Gymnusa sp. GC000175
CATCCCAAATGGTTTTTGCTTTTTGCTCCTCGTGAAAACTGATTTTATAAAATTCGTCAAATTTTGTGTAAAATTTTTGATTTTTAAATTTTCGATTTCGTACCAGGATAACATGAAGACGAAGAGGTATTTTTCGCTATCCCAAATAATTTTTGATGCACGTCAGCACAGCTTATCCACCCCAAATTTTTCCTGTTTTTTGCTCCTTGTGAAACTTATTTTTAAAATTTTGAGAAATTTTGTTGATTTTAAAATTTCATTTTGTACCAGGACAACATGAAGGCGAAGAGGTATTTTTCGCCATCCCAAATTATTTTTTATCTACGTCAGCACGACGTTTCTATCACAAATAATTTTTTTTATGCTTCTTACGAAAATTCTTTTAAAAATTCATTAATTTTTTTATGATTGTGAAACAATTGTGTTTCGCTTGGCAGAAATTTGTGGTAGGTAAATATAAATTAAACAAGATAATAAAAATAATATATTTATTCATATATGTGTTTAATGAGATTTTACATAAATATAGACAAATACTAACAATCACTTGACTTTTTTGTAGAACCAGTGGTTAAAGAGAAAATCGCAATTTTCAAAATGCAAAATCAGTTTTTTGCGAATAACTCGGAAACCGTTGGTTCTTTTATACAAAAATAAAGATAAGAACATTCTCTACAAAAAAGGTTTTACACCTTCTATTCCTAATATATGTGTATTGTACGATTATAAGTATGTAAGATAGCACAAGTTGCCAAATAAACTAATATTATTATTGTTACAAAGAACTAGTAAAGAAGTGACGAAGATATTGCAAAAACTTAAAAAGTATGTGGCAGCCCATCAAAAGATCTTTATTTAATTTAATATAATTTTATTACATATAACGTTACTAGTTATTTGACAAAAAAACTTCAAAAAATCATTTGAATGATTTTCATTCAATTTTACAATAAAAATTAAAGAACTGGTAAAGAACTTACAAAGATATTACAAAAACTTGAAAATCATGTGAAAGCCTATCAAAAGAACATTCATTTCATCTAATTTTTTTGCCTAGAGTGCTATTAGTACCTAAGTTATGTAACATCAAAGTTTAAAAAATCATTTGAATGCTTTTCACACAATTTACAAAAAATACAAAGAACTAGTAAACAACTGTCAAAGATATTACAAAAACTTAAAAATCATGTGATAGCCTATTAGTTTGATATAATTTTAATACTTATAGCATTACTAGTACCAAAGTTAAGGGTGTTGTTTCACCTAGACCTGCTTATACATAAAAGGGGCCAGTTTTTGGTCTTAATTCTATAAAATTGATTTGACTTCTCCTATGAGAGGGGCACGTTAAATACCAAAGGCCTAAGGCCCTTACAATTCATAAGAGGGCCCTGATTACTTCTCCATCTCTGTAGAATTCTCAAGAATACCATTTTTGGGTCCATACATCAGTCTTCTCTCATGTCAACATTATTCATAATCACCTGTAAAGATAATAACAGATTTGTTACTTTGTTATGATGTGAATGTTTCCTAGTAAATTTATGTTTTATTTAGGAAATTAAAAATTACTTAAATTGTTTCACAGTGTTATTATTGAAAGTCTAGCTTGTTACAGCTCTAATCCACCAGTGCCACCAGCTCAAGGCTTCGAACCTGGAGTTGAACAGGAACATGAATTGATGGATATAAATACTGGAAAAAAAAAATTTAGAGTAAGTTTTATTGACAATACGAAGCATATTTGGTGCTTTTTTTGTGTTTTTCTGTGGCTGGGGTCTTTTCTGGGTGTTTTTTTTATGCTTGGTGAATTTATAAATATCGTTTAAATATGTAAAAACTTATGAATTAAATAAAGTACCCACTACGGGAGAAGTACATTTTTCTCCGTTAGAGGGCGTATCACTTAGCTTGACTCGCCAAACTCCATTTAGGATTTAGGCCTTCGATTAGCCTTGAAACGTTTAATATGTAACACGGGCATAACTTGCTATACATTATCATTGTGTTTTTAAGAATGTCTGGATCCCTATGTCTGCAAAGGTAGCAGTGACCATATCGTCAGTAAAAACTTTACACATAGATAAAACGCAGATAAGCTCTTACTGTGAGGCTGTAAGTAACAACGAACGCCAATGATTAAAATATTCAATTATTTAATCGATTGCAAATGATAGCAACATTAAAATACCAAATGAGTACTTATGCGGTCATGTGGTTATTATTATGTATTAACTACTCTTGATGAGTCTAATAAATAATTGCTGTTTCCAGCACCATCTTACAGCAATTTGATAAAACTTTCTTAAGCTTTCTTTCCATCCTCTTTTCCTAAACGTAATGTGATTCCTATCTTTTTATTTTTATAATGTTTTGTACGGAAACAAATTCAAAATGGTGGTCGGTTTGTTTCGTTTGTTTAGTTATTTTTTTGGTTATTTACATCTAATTTCTTTGTTTTTTTAATTAGAAAACAATAATTTATTATAATTAATTCATAATATTCGTTGAAATATAACTTTGTTTCAATAAACTAAACGAAATGTTAATTTAAATTACGTTTTAATACTTATTTTAAATATAAGTAATTTGTTTTATTACAATTTTATCAATTAATGGAAAAGAAAGCATGCACTTGTTTATTAAATGTTTTTATTCCCCATGAAGCATGAAGAAATATCTTTTTATTGCTTGGATACAATTTTGTGTGTTATTCTTGTTCTTCTACAAGGCTCTGGGTAATGTATTTTTTTTTTATTTTATAAGGACTAGAGCTCCTTTTTTTTTATTTATGATAGTAAGATAAATGTTAGCAGTTGGAGCAGTACGAATATAGCCACACATTAGGGGCCAAAACTCCTACTTTTAATATATCTGTTTTAATTGTAATGATATTTTAGGAAATTCGGTACCTAATGGTCCATTATTATTATATTCAACCAAAAACGATATTCGTATAGTAAATACTACACGAAATAAGCTAAAACCAACGATTTTAATTAAAAATTTAACGGATGGTGCCGCCCTGGATTACCATTATGAAGAGAAAAAAATATGTTGGGCGGATCAAGTGCAGGAAAGTATCCAGTGTGTGGGATTTAACTCATCAGTTACCGATGATAAGGTATGTTAGGTATTTATGTTCTATCAAACAATGTTTTAACATAATTTATTATATGCAGGTAGAAATAATTACCACAGGGGTATTCACTCCTGATGGTTTAGCCTGCGACTGGTTTACTAGCAAACTTTATTGGACTGATAGTGAAACGAATCGGATTGAAGTTGTATCTATTGTCGGAGAACATAACAGAAAAGTTTTATTTTGGACAGATATGGATCAACCGAGAGCCATAGCTTTAGATCCTTTGCAGGGGTAATTAATTTAACATTATATGTGTATAAAATTGCATTTTTGATAAAAATTAAAGAAAAAACATCAACATTTTATATCAATTGCTCAAATTTTATCCAAAATTATCCAAATTTTAATGAAAAATGTTCAAATTTGATTAAAATTATCATAATTTTAACCAAAATCATCAGAATTTAGATGCAAATAGCTTGAATTTGGTGTGATTTTAACTAAAATCATTGAAAGGTTGACAAAAATTGTTTAAATTTAATGAAAATCATCAAAATTTAAATGAAAAACTTTCAAATTAACACCAAAATCATCCTTATAAGCAAAATTTTATAATTTAGAAATGACACATGGCTGATGCAATTATTGTGGTTTTCTTTGTGGCTTATGGAACTCGGCGCCTTAGCGAAAATCCGCCACTGCTAAAATTTTTTTTTAATTAATTTTCACTTATTTCGGTTCGTTGACATTTTAGAGGAATTACCTTACAATTTATAGATGTTGTGACATAATATAATATAATTTAAATAATAACTTCTGCAGATTAATGTTCTGGAGTGATTGGGGCGAAATACCAAAGATCGAAAAGGCGGGCATGAACGGTGATCCCGACACACGAGTCGTCATTGTTTCTGAGCAAATTTTTTGGCCTAATGGCTTAACATTAGATTATGAGAACAAACATATATATTGGATTGATGGAAAATTATTGTTTTTACAAAAAATGGATTATAATGGGATTTTACTATCAAAAATTATAGAATCGGGTTTGCATTATCCATATAGTATAACGCACTTAAATAATAAATTGTATTGGACGGATTGGCAAAAATGGTAAAATTTCTTGTTTTAATAAATACCTTAAATTTTACCTACAGTTCGCCAAGTTCACTATGGCATCTCACTTATGGATGCGCACAGGTGTTTCCCACATTAGAGTGGGGGACAATTATATTAAGCAGCATCTTCTATCCTTGTCAGTCTTCTGCGCATTCTACATGCCACGGTAAATTTGGCTGGCTGTACTGTTGTCCTATGCCTCTGTATAAACGGTAAATAATAATAACATTTCAGTAACTTTTATAATTCTATTTTAGGTCCATTTACATATATGATAGAAACGGTACGAAAGGTAAAAACATGACTCGCGAACCTAAAGAATTCTTACATTCCGACACAGTCCCCATGGACATACAAGTTTGGGACGCTAGACGCCAACCCTATCGTAAGCATGCGTGCGAAACAAATAACGGGGGATGTTCGCATTTATGCCTGTTAGCCCCTAATCCGCCATATTATAGCTGCGCATGCCCTATCGGAATCAAACTAATCAACAACTTGACATGCGCAGATAAACCTCAAGAGATGCTTTTATTCGCTCGTAGAACAGAAATATGTGTAATTTATTTAGATTCACCCGATTACACATACACAAAGCTTAATTTAACAGATATGAAATTTAGTATAGCTGTTGATTACGATCCAATTGAAGAATTTATTTATTGGACGGATACAACGATAAAAAAAATACAACGAGCGAGATTGAATGGATCCGAACAAAGTGATGTGCTTAGTTTTGAAATTGATTCTTCAGATGGAGTCGCGCTCGATTGGGTGGCTAGAAATATTTATTGGACAGATACAGGTTTGGATCGCATAGAAGTAGCCACGCTAAGTGGTAAATATCGGCGAGTAATCGTCAGTGATGGCCTTCAAAATCCTAGAGCGATTGCCGTCGCGCCGCATCTGGGTTGGTTGTTTTGGTCCGATTGGCATGAAAAAAGTCCGAAAATAGAACGTGCGAATTTGGATGGATCCGAGAGATTGGTGATTATATCTGATAAACTTGGGTGGCCCAATGGTTTAGCGTTGGATTTGGATATGATGAAAGTATATTGGTGCGATGCCAAGTTCGATTTTATCGAGTTTTCTAACATGGATGGTACCGATAGAAGGGTGTTAGTTAATGATAATATTCCTCACCCATTTGGGTTTACGTTAATGGGTGATTATTTGTATTGGACCGACTGGCAAAGAAGAACCATTTCCAGGGTGCACAAAGAAACAGGTTGGTACTTAATGATTACCGGCGTAAAGCGGATTCAGCGTGTTCACTTGAACTTGATATTACAACTAATAAATACATGCTGCTTTTCTGGTGCTATACCGGTAAAATAATTTTTTCACAGGTGGAGAACGTGAAACCATTCTTGATCAAATATCTAACACAATGGGACTCAAAGCAATCCGGGGCGAACCGCAAACGTTGGAACAACAATACAATCCTTGCGGAATTGACAATGGTGGTTGCTCGCACATTTGCCTATATCTTCATAACAAAACGTATAGATGCGTATGCCAAATTGGATACGAGTTATTAAAGGATCGTAAATCGTGCACGATACCTGAAGCGTTTTTGTTATTCACTAAGAAAGATGGTTTAGGACGCGTTAGTATAGAAAACGAAGATAATGAAATACAATTACCGATAAGCGGCGTGAAACAAGCTAGTTCGTTGGACTTCGATGTAAATAATATGCGAATCTATTGGACTGATGTTAAACAACATGCGGTTATGCGTGCTTACATTAACGGTTCTGATCCACAAAAAGTTGTCGAGTTGGGTTTATCGGCGCCCGAGGGTTTGGCTGTTGATTGGGTTGCGTTGAATCTTTATTGGGCTGATCCTCCTACCCATCGAATAGAAGTGGCCAGATTGGATGGGTCCAGTCGCAGAGTTTTGTTATGGAAAGACGATCGGGTCGAACCGCATAGCATTACGCTTGATCCACAAGATGGTTACATGTATTGGAGCGAATGGGCGCTATCGAACGGCTCAAACAGTATGAACAGTATCATGAAAGCCGGAATGGATGCTAGCAATGCCAAAACGCTTATAATTACTACTGGAAATGCAACTGGATTAACGTTGGATTACGAAAAGCGAAAACTTTATTGGATCGTGACGAATATTCCCGCAATTTATTCCTCGGATTTAAACGGCTATTACAAATCGGCGCTGGTGAGGGAGGAATTGATTAAACCCGTTGGTTTGACGTTGCATAAGGATTTTATTTATTGGACGGAAGAATTTTCAGAATTTAGTGGTAAATAATTTTATAAACAAATGATTTTCAAGTGTTACTTTGCGCTCATTTTCAGGTGCAATAACGAGATGCAACAAGGGGTATTGTATTAACAGGACTATGGTTCATAAATTGAGTGAACCTGCTACAGATTTATTAGTTATAGTAAATGCGAAACAAAAAAAGATGTTTAATAAATGTGCTGTAAATAATGGTGACTGTTCACATTTATGTCTCGCGCTGCCCACAACGTCATCGCCCGATGAAATGAAAGGGTACACATGTGCTTGTCCTACACATTATACCTTGATAAATAACACTTGTACTCGTAAGTATTTTTCATATATATTCTAAAAGTTTTACTAATAATCTAAAAGTTTCAACAAGATCTAGAGAGCGCTCACAAATACCGTTTTTGCCTTTTCTTAAATATACCATTCTTGGTCCTAAATGTCGACTTTTTGTAATATTCTTTGTCCACATATATACCCTACAAGCAGCACTTATGTTCATTGATTTGGGACTCTTTTTAAGTGAGATAAATATCACAATTTTTTCACTTTTTACCAAATTTTCTGATATGACGCGTTTAATTTTAGCTAATCAGATATCAATTCAATTTGGATAATTTAGGGCTTGCTAAATAGTTGTTTAGAAGTGAAGTGTCCAAATTACATTGATACCTGAGTAGATTTGCTAAAATTAAACGCGTCATATCAGGTATTAAAAAAAAAAACGGCAATTTTAGGCGCTCGCTGCGTCCTCGAGAATTTGTTTATTTGTCGAATGGGAAGTTTAGAGACATTTCCAAACAAAAACCTTAGCCACCAAATCGACCGTTATATAAATTTTTATTTGATTCTTAGCTCCAAAACATTTCATGATCTACAGTCATAGAAATTTGGCAGTGCGATTACTCCCAGACACTTCTGAATGTTTGGAGGCTGTCCTACCTATTCAAGGTTTAAAAAGCGTCATGGCCATAGACTTTGATCCAATTTTAAACTTTCTGTATTGGGTAAGTCTTAAATTATAGAAAATTCTGTTATTTTGTAAATAATTATTACGTTTTTACAACCGACAGATCGAAGGAAAAACGCGTTCAATCAAAAAAGCTAAATCTATTGGAACACATATTTCAGTCGTAGTTGCCGCTCAGCACAATATTAATCCCGTTGATTTAGCAGTTGATGCATTGGGTGGTTTATTATTTTGGTCATGCAGCATTCAAAACCTCATAAATGTTACAAGAGTTGATAATAGTTCTACAATTGGTGTGGTGGTTCAAGACAATCAGGAAAAACCGAGACTAATCGCATTGCATCCTACTCGAAGGTAATTATTAATTTATTGCGACTTGAATTGATATAAATTTTCTTAATTCGGGTTTAAGTCGCTTAAAAATCCGAAAGTAAGAAATTTACAACAGTTTTAATGGTTTTACTTTTTTTTAATCAAATTATTTAGATTACTGTTTTACACGGATACTTCTGATCCACAAAAAATCATAAGACGAAGAATGGATGGATCCGATAAAAAGATCATTGCGTGGACGGCAAATATTACAGCAATTGCAGTGGATTACGAAAACGATATTGTAGTATGGACTCAAGGCACTACTGTTTATAAATGTAATATTGATGGATCAAACCAGTAAGTCTATAACATGACCATAAAAAATCACAAATTACACCTTAAATTCGGGAGTTACCTTAAGGCAGCTACAGACGCTTCGGTTTACCGGAGATGCTCGCCTTATGACGAACGAACAGATATTCGATTCGAAATCCGGCAGCCTCTTTGCACTTCAACCGTGAATCTTCCTACGCACACTCAGGTCTCCCTCAAGGGGGCCCGCCGCAAAACACACCTCTCCGGTAAACCGGAGCATCTGAAGCCACCTTAATATACATCATACAAAACCATTTCTAAAGCAAAAACTGAGTTTGCACTTTTAACTTCAATAAGGCTCTATATTAAGGATGCAAATTTGGGGTTTGTATTCGTTTAAAGCAATTTTTTACATTAAAATATATATATTTAACATTAAAATAAATTTTTCTCTAGATCCATTTTGATTAAAGAATTAAAATCCGAAATAAGTCAACTAACCGTTCTATCTGGCTGGCTATATTGGCTAGATCGCGAATACTTACGAAGAATTGAGTTGTTAACCGGCAGATCAAGATCCGTAATAATAGAAAGAGAATCAGACATATCCGATTTGATCTCGGTAACCGAACCCGAAAGAAATCATTCTTGCGCTAAGGCCGATTCTCATCGTTGTTCTCACATATGCATCCTAAATGGAACTAAAGCGCTATGTGCCTGTCCAAGAGGTTTGGCTTTGCAGGATGATAGAAAAACGTGTGCAGCCTTACCCGATTGCGGCGCTGATCGTTTTACATGTAGCGCACCCGGACCCGGCAACAAAGAATGCATTCCTAGTAGTTGGAAATGCGATGGACAAATAGATTGTCAGGATGCATCGGATGAATCAGGATGCCCTGCTTGTCGTCCTAATCAATTTCGTTGCCAAAATGGCGATTGCATAGATGCCGATTTCTTCTGTGATGATTTTCCACATTGCAAAGATAAATCAGATGAAGCGTATTGTTGCAAATCATCACATGAATTTCAGTGCCCTCACACCAATGTGTGCATTCCACGAACATCGCTTTGCGATGGAATTGAACATTGCGCCAATGGGGAAGATGAAAAGAAATCCGTTTGTACAGGTTTAACAACATATGCGTCAAGTTTGATGGGGCTTTCAGGAATATTCTTTTGGATTTTTATGTCGATTTTATCAATAATTATTATTCTGGCTGCATATTTCTACATCAAGAGAGGTACATATTCGAACAACTTGGGTGTTGTTGATCATTCGGAAGATCCGTTAAATCCAGATACGAATCAGGCGCAGATTAAATCACAAAAATTAAGAAATAAAGGTAATAATTACAATGATATTATTCATTTCCAAGATATTGCGCACCTAAACTAGTTTAAGTCTAGAGTTTCAGCTATTGGTCAAAAAATTTGAGGCATGCGTCACATGTCAATTACGGGCTTTATCTTGAAAATGAATCATTTAGACTTACATTTTTCGTTCATTATATATGAAATTTTATTAGGAATCCCTGATCTCGTCCACATGTCCATGGTAAATGGATCTCAAACATCGAGTTATGATAGAGGACATATAACAGGTGCCTCGAGTAGTACGAATGGGTCAAGCGTTGCGTGTTATCCGAGAGAAACGTTAAATCCACCACCATCACCAGCCACTACCGCAGCTAGCACGAGGGCAAGTTCTCCATCTGCACGTTACAGACCCTACAAACATTACAGATCAATAAACCAACCTCCACCACCCACACCTTGTTCGACAGATATTTGCGACGAAAGCGATTACAATTACCCTTCAAATAGAAGTCGTTACGATGAACGAAGTCGTTATGATATCGGCCCATTTCCACCACCACCTACACCCAGATCTCAATGTAATAGTGATAGTTGCACCCCATCTCCCAGTTCACGATCATCAACGTATTTCAGCCCTCTACCACCTCCTCCATCACCAGTCGCTACTCCGCTCAGAAGTTATGATTCTTAGTAAAAAAAATCAAAA
>JARJDX010104583.1:0-10213 GCA_030264735.1 Gymnusa sp. GC000175
ACAGACAGACAGACACCACTTCGAAATCAACTTTTTCTGAATGAGGGAGGTCGAAAACGGATATTTCCGCAAAAATCTCGATTTCGAAATTTGTCGCGATTACAATACTTTAATTTACCTTGTAAATGAAAGTAATACGTTCGAAAATGAAAAAATTTGTTTGAAAATGACTAAAGTGTTTTATTTAATGTCAAAATTTTTCTAAAAAGAATTAAAATTTGTTCTAATTAGTCAAAAATTTGCTTAAAAAAAAAAAACTTTAAAAATTGCAAAAATAGGCTCAAATATAAAAAAAATTTCTTAAAAAATGTTAAAATTTGTTTAAAATTTTCAAAAGTTTGTTAAAAAATGATAAATATACGTTCGAAATTTACAAACGTTTGTTTAAAAATGTATAAACTTGTCATAATGTCATAATTTTTCTACAAAATGACAAAATTTATTCAAAAGTTTGCTAAAAAAAAAGCCACAAAAACTAAAAAAAATTAAATTTGCTGAATAATGTCAATTTTTTTTCGAATCCCAACCCAAGGAGAAAAAATATGCTCAAAAATTCATTCTAAAAGTGCAAAAATGTGTTTGAAAATGTTAATATCCTCTAGTAGGTGATGCTTAAAACGGACAAAAATGTGATTATGTAAAAATTAATTAAATTAGTCAAAACATATGAAAATTTGCTAAAAAGTGTTGAAAATACACTTAAAATAGTCAAAAATTCGTTCCAAAATGTCAAAAATACGTCAAAAAGTCAATATTTGATTGATAATGTCATTTTTTTTGCTTAAAAATTTGTTTTAAAATATCAAATATATGCTTGAAGGTGTCAATATTCTCTAGAAAGTGTACCTCTCTCTTCTGTCAAACTGTTTGATGTCCAGTTTGAAAGGTAGTCCATACATTGTGTATTTATTGATTTTGAATCCACTTCCCCAAATGTAATCTCCAAAATCGTTACAGAGGTTTATCCATAGACTTCTTTTGGAGCCCCAGATATCATTCTTTAGCTCATTTTTTTTTACTTGAGTAGTTCTTTTATATGATTTGCGGCCACATTTTATTTTTTCAGTTGTCTGGAAAGTTTCTTTTTAATATTGTTGAATTTTTCGCTTTTGGAGTCTCGGGATTTTACCAACAGGGCTAGCTTTTTTTAAGATATCCGTTGGAGGCCTACCCAAACAACTATCGTGGCTAAGCCGTCATTCCAACAGAAGGAAGAATATACCCTTGGATCCTTAAAAAAAACTAATAGAAGCAGATATAACAGGAAAACAACCAGAAGAACAAGGGGGGTTAAGAGTGGAAAGTTTGGCAATGGATAACCTATTTACCGTAAAAATAGCACTGGAAAAAAGAACTCGGAAAAATAGACACACACATATTGCCTTAATAAATCTAGAAAAGGCATATGATAGTTTCCTGAAACCACAGATTTGGAGTGTGTTGGAAAAGATAGACGTGCAACCAACATTAATTAGGCTGTTCAGCAGTACTATAAACACTTTTTGCAATAAAAATTGATAAAATGTGAATAGAAAATTTCGCAAAAACAAATGGATTAAGGCAGGGATGTTGTCTATTCTCTTTTTGGATAATGCGAGTTCGCGTATAATCAGTAATAGCTACAAGTTGAAGATCCTTATATAAGTTACGAGCTACAATAATGTAGTATCCTAATAAATGATAATGATCCGGTACAAGAGCAAATTTTAAATAAGTATTTTCTCCGCAAGTTTCAATTTCAACAAAAACTTCACGTTTAGTTGTAATATTTTCCGGTAATATTCCTGACGGTTTTATTTTGCCCTCAAACCTATCACGACTTTTTAGGCTTAAGAGAAGCATCTGCTTCGGTATCCTAAGGTACTTCTTCCTATCAATAGTGATTTCAATTGGTTTGATAGAGGAACCAGTCATTCAAAGATTTATCGATTTTTGATTTTCAATTGCTTTACGAATAAAACAGAACTTTGTGACATGGGCTGGTTTTGCATACATCAGGGATAACTGGGCTGATAGTGAAGGTTTCAAATTTTAATGCAACACTAGCTTTGGGCTTACTTGCAGAAAACGGGGAAGCTATGCAAGTTTTTCTAATATGACCTGGTTTGCGACAAGGGTAGCAAATTTGGGCATCACCAGTAAAAGACCGTTCGTGAAGACAAAAGCGTTTGGTAACAGGTAAATCACCTAAAGGTCTTACATACTTGGGTCGTTTAGATAACGGTTACAAAAATGCAATTAAATTACATACCTTTTTAATGTTGCAATTGTAAGCATTTGTACGTACGTCCTGCTCTATGATACCGTATATAATAATTTCCACCAGTTCTGCTTTATTCCATTGTGGTCGCAAATTTTTTAATAATGAATATTTTTTAAATTCTGAATAAAGCAGCTTCCGATAACAACTTACTACAATTCTTATTTTGGTAGGAAACCTTCCAAGAAATTCCGTTTAAATGTGTTCCAATCTCAAATATTAGGCATCCACGTATGAAACCAGGTACTTAATATACCTATAATAGAACGTCTCAATCTAAGCAATATTTGTTGATCTACCCAGGACATTTCCGTTTTAATTTTTTTAATCTGTTCCAACTACTTTTTAGCATACATAACTTCTGGGCGAGACAATGGCAAATCCACCGTTTCATTAGACATATTAGTGGTCTTTATGGCATTCAAAAACACAAAAAAAAATAATTAAGCTGTACTCATAATGTAAGTTGGGTCTATTCCACTTCTGATGTTAAAACACAAAATAATAAGAAACACTAAATTAATCAAGTGATTTATTTTTTGTTTCTTAAAACCTCTTTTTCTTACGAAAATTCTCTGTCATAATATGCTATCGTCATTGATATTTTGATTTATTTTATATTTATTATTCAAAACAAACATGATGATTAAAAGTTAAATGCAGAGCGTATAATAAAGTTACTGCTAACACTATATTTCATTAATTATCAGCCAATTAGGTTGGCAGCATGTCTCTGCAACTTCATTTTGTTGCGAAATGTATGTTGGCAAAAACTCAGATAGTGACATCAGTCACTTTTGAATGATACCTGTTTCATTAATTGTCAGCTAATTAAAATTACTTTGACTTTATGGGAACAAATTCAATAAAAATGTTGCTTAGCAAGGAACAAGGATGGGTTTTTGAAATGTTCCGGTTGGTGAATTTTAGCCAAAAGTCAGTGGGACCTCTCATTTTTTATTAAAAGCTTAAATACCTATTTCCAGGTCGACCAGTTTATCCGTCTGGGCTGTAGAGAGGACACACACAGAGACTTACACCACTTCGAAAACAGCTTTTTCTGAATGAGGGTAGTCGAAAACGGATATTTCCACAAAAATCTCGATTTCGAAAGTTTTCGCGATTACTATACTTTCTTCTACTTCGCAAATAAAAATAAAATTATCTCTAAAAAATACTACTTTTAAAAATATAAAGTTTATAGATTACCAAGCCTAAATCATAAACTTTAAATATTTTAAATATTTTTTGTGTAAATTTTATGTATAATGTAACTTTTTATTTACAGATTTAAAATGTTAATTTTTTAACTTTCAGGAGCTTTTACTCCAATAAAACATCTGTCGTTAAGAAGTCTTCTGCCAGACACAGAGCATTTTATGACCTATGAAGGATCGACCACACATCCAGGATGTTGGGAAACAACCGTGTGGATCATCCTCAACAAACCAATTTACATTACAAAACATGAGGTGCGTAAAAGTGGAGCTAAATATTTCTTGTTTGTTAAGTTTAACTAAAATTTTTACTTGTTTTAATCTAAATATATTTTTAAATACCTTAAAAGGGGACCACCTCGCGTACATATTTAAAGCATCTAGTTCTTTCTGTAGCTATTAAATTTAGCATACAAGACAAAGTAAAATTAATTATTATATATTAATTTAAAAATTGCATTGACTCTTTTTAAAAAAAGCATCATAAATGATGTAAGCTTTAAAATGATTTTGAATAATAAATGACTGGTGCCGAGCGATAAAGCATTGAGTAATTGTAAAATTAATGCAGGTAACTTTTGTGTTGGATTAATCAATTTAATGTCATTTATTTATTAATATTCATACATTAAAGCTGTGTATTTTGAAATATAAAAATAAAATTTTTCCAAATTAAACCAACGGTAAAATATATAAAAAATTTCGATTTTGGAAAGTTGCGGCATTAAATACTTTTTTTTTTGACTTCATAAAAAATTACAAAAAAACTTAATTAAAATTTTAATAAACATAATTAAAATTAATTAATACAAATAATGTCGAGAAAATCTTTTTGTATGGCTAGTTTCTAATTTCAGTTTTTTTTTCCTAAAAATGTAAAATTTGTAAAAAAAATTTTTTATTTAAAATCCTCATAAGGAGTTGAGAAACGTAACTAGATAAATCTATCTAAAAATGTTTTTTCTAATATTTATAAGAGTTATTTGGCAAATGTACATCCCTCGATGCACTCCACTTTACACTAATCACTGACTTCGTGTGATGGTTTACAACTAATTTCTAGTCACTGCACTATTCCTGCACCAACTCGGACGGTTTCAGTCTCTTTGGCCGTCGAACAAGTCTACTGTTATGGTTTCTTTGGTATTTGCCTGCAAATCTTTTAACCTCTTGCTCGACTATGGCACCTTTAGATCTAGATGGATATCCTCGTTGCGGATGTACCACGCTGCATTAAAGACCCTGCGTAGTAAATTGTTCTGTAACGTCTGGATGACTTTGATGTTGGATTTCTTGGTGCATCCCCAGAATTGTATGCCGTATGTCTACATAGGTTTCAAACCTTGCTTATAGAAAAGCAATTTGTTGCTTCAATAAGAAACTTTGCCGAATTTGAAATTTATTTGTTCAAGTTTCTTCTTCGCATGTGTTTTCCATCGTAGCTTGGCATCTAAGGTTATACCTAGGTATTTTGCTTCTTTAGCATGTAAGATAGTTTGTTAATTGGCTATTATCTAATTAGTCATATATCTTATTAGTGAAGTTGACCTGAATCGACTCACGCCTCATTTAGTTGCGCCATTTCATTGCCCAGTTGGTGACGTTGTTAACAGATGTTTGAAATTTGTTTGTCGCTGATTATACGTCTTCGCCAGTAGCAAGTAGAGCGCTTTCGTTGGCTTCGTGGGGTATCATTGATGTGCAGCAGGTAGAAAACCGAACCAAACATGCTGCCCTGTGGCACACCAACAGAAAACTTTTTCTGTTTTGAGTGTTCTTTCCCATGTTTTACTCTAAAGTTCTGTCAGAGATGTATGATTGAAAAATCTAACTCATTTGTTTTAGAAAATGTTTGTCCAGCTTGTATTCCAGGCCTTTATGACACACTCGGTCGAATGCTTAGACCACGTCTAGAAATATGGTTGAGCATATCTTTTTCTTTTCTAGGGATCTTAAAATTACATTTGTAACTCGATGTACTTGGTCAATCTATTCGATGTACTTCATCAATGGTTAAGTGTTTATCACGGAAATCAAGCTGATGAGAAGAAATGAGCTGCTTTTCCTAATAATGGGTTTGAGTCTCTGCAAGAGGAGCTTTTCAAATGACTTGGGTATTACCGGCAGCAATGATTTGGGACGTTATTATGTTCTGTCTGTCATGTGGTTTGCCATGTTTACAAATCATTATTAACTCAGCTATGTTGCAGTACATTGGCATGTATCGGAGTCATATTGCAGCATTGTAGAGATCCGTAAGCATCATGTTGCCTTTGCCTGGCAATTCCCTGAGTATTTGCACCGTTATCAGGTTATAACCTGGGTCTCTTTTTGGAAATGAGGTGTTTGTTTATGGTATTGGATATCTCAGCAGATGTTATTGGCTTAATTATCGCGCCAACTCCATTAGTTACCCGCTGAAAAACTTTAGCTCCAGTCAGTTCATAGGGCTTGAAAAAAATTTCCAAATGGTGAGCCTTTCTTCATCTCTTCGAGCCCAGTTACCTTCATCCTTGGGCTTGTCATAGGTTATTGGCCTATTCAGAGATAAGGGAGCCTTTCACAGGGAGTAGTCCGTACTCTCATCTGCCATTAATCTCACAAGGAAGTACCGGAAACTGTCTTTCTTGATGTCTTTTATTTCATATTTCTGTTCGCATATTTGGTTTGGCAGTCTTTTATTGTCGAGGGATTTAGTTTGCTGCCATTTTTTGAGGGCCTTTCAGTTCAGGTGTTTTTGGCTCTAGGGTGAGTGTGTTGTTTTATGCAGATTGCTGCAGGTCGACTACTAGTTTTACTATTTCATTGTCCAGCTCTTATTTTGTTTTCAGGGGTATGCTTAACTTGGTTCTTCGCCCAAGCTCTTCTCTGAATCCTTCCCAATAAATTTTCCCGTTGCTAAGGTGCAGGGGTTGCTGTTTGGTTATTGCATATACACTCAATAAGAGTATTGTTGCTGAGTGGTCAGATGCTAAATCACGGCATTCCGCGATGTTGTTTACGTTGGTTTACCGGTTAATAGGAAGTAACAAGACGTCGCCTTCACAGCCATGCACAGTAGTCTTTCTTTTAAAATGTGGCATTGAAAAAATTGTTGCGCATACCATGGACAACTAGAAGAACAAATGCCTCCGTTCCTAAAAATGTAAACGTACCTCAGAAACTATCACAAATAGTATAGTCACGTATCCTTAAATTTTTTGGACATATAGACTGCAGAGAACGCAATAATCTGGAAAAACTAATTTTATAGGAAAAATTAAAGAAAAAAGAGCGAAAAGAATATCGCCAAAATGATGGACTGACTTTATAAATATCACAATAAATAGCACGGTCTCACAGGCAACAAGAAAGTCCATGAACCGGCAAAGGTGGCGCGATATAGTTAGAAGAACAACTTACAGTGAGTGAGCCACGATCCCTACTTCTCTGTAAAGAGAAAGAACGATGAAAATGAAGAAGAAGATATCACAAAAAATTTTTGGAAAACTTCATCGAAGTACAAGAAAATTTTGATGACTTACTAGTTATACAAATGCTCATCGAGAGAATAATTATAAAAGAAGTACAAATAAGACTAGTAAGTAAAACGCCATAATGAGATTGATTTAAAACTATACTGGAAAAAAATACAAATCTTAGAGCTAATCTTAAAACCAAGGAACAAGCGGACATATAAGGGCTAATCAAAAGCATACAGAAGGTTGCGCATTTCAATGCTATAAACGTTCCCTATATAACAAAAGAAAAAAACTACCCCAAAGATATCAAGAAAATGCACAATGAAAAAATTAAATTAGGGAGAAGATAAAAACATTGCTTAGTGAACAAAACATACCTAAATAACAAAACCCAGAAGTTTAAAAGAGAAAATCAAATAATAAATAAAGATACCATAAGCAGGTACCTAAGGAACTTCTCAGCAGATACAAAAAAAACTCAGTGTGGAAGGCCTTCAAAAAGATAAAAAGACGCGTTACAAATATACCACCTATCAAAATGAGGACAGTACTTGAAAACGCGACAACAAGCCATAATCCGAAGGTTTCGCAGAACATCTAGCAAAAATCTTTAAACCAAACGGATTAAATCTGGATACAGTCCTCGAAAAAACACATGGATAACACTTTCCTGGTTAAGGCAAAAGAAGAAGCTCAAGAAATTATAAATAACCTAAACCCAAAAAGAACTCTTTACTTAGAACTTATTACAGGAGAGCAACGAAGGGAAAGGTAATGTTATCGTACCGATTTCCAAAATTATAGAAAATAGCAGAAATTATACTATTACTTAAACCTGGCCAATTTCGATACTGACGGTTATTGCAATATTTAAAAAGCTGTTAGTTTAGTAAAATGAATGAGACCCATAATCGAAATGATTGACCTAATACTCGTACCAAAGCACCAATTTGGTTTTCGCCAAAAACACATATGTCCCACAATCTGTACACCTGTGATTATGAGGATATCTGAAATTTCGTATCTCTTTCACAAACCTTAAACTTTGGCCAAAATAAAGGTGAGGAGTGACAGCAATCGAACTTAAAATGTTGACTACATCGATGAAAGATGGACATTAAGTTTTATAATTGATATGTATTTTAAATGACAAATAATTTTAAGGAGTTTTTTGTAGTCAATTTAAAATGTTAACTTCCGTTCATTTGAAAAGCCTTCCCGTAGGTAACCCTGTACAAGTAAAACTTCATTTGTTCCTGAATTAAATACTAATCTGACTTTAATCCTTATAAATACGTTATGTTAATGTTAGCTTTGCGAATGAATAGTTAGCTATATCTAGGTCTATACATAACATATTTCTACATTTAAAGTACAAGCTTGACCGTCTTTTAAAATGTCATTTATTATTCCCTTTCAAATAATGATTTTTAGAAAGTTTCATTATTTAAATATTCTCTTTACATGTGCATTAAAGGAGCCTAAGAGGTGTAGAGCACACATATTTTATTGTAAATATTAAACCTCAAAATTATCTTTATTGTTTATCTCTTATTTACATTTATTACAAAATATATCAAGTAATTAAATTCACAAACTTTAACTGTAATAAGTCGGTGATTTTTAGGTGCGGAAGATGGATTTGACAATAAAGAATTAGATAACATCTGAAATTTTGTTCCTATCTAACAACCAATACGTAATAAACTATAATGGGAATAAATTCTTTAATAATTTGGTGTAGCCTTCTTCTTCTTTTTCTTCTTAATTATCCAACATCTTGATAGACGTGTGGTGTGATGGAAAGCCACCTGTAATAACTGTAATTGTGTAGGTTAAGGCTGCTCTGCACAAGGGGACACATCACCTATGCATTTACTGCTGTCTACCATACAAATATTTAGTCTAATTAATGCATAACAGATGCTTCACATCTATTCTCATTTACTTTTTGAGTTGTGACCTCAATGTGTCATTTTTTCTCCGATTATCTCCCACCGTCTTCTTACCTCCAACTTCCTACCTTCCCTTCTACCTAACCTAACCAACACTTTATACACTTTTATGTTTAAGTAGCGGAGCACGTGAATCAATTATTATCTTGAGCTCTTGACCCATTTCAACCTTTTACTTATCTTTTCTATTTAATCTAACAAGTCGCAGCGTAAGTCCTCGGCGACTCAGCTAAACTCCTTGTCAGTTCAGCTGGTCTGGTACTCGCATCGTTAGTTCTCGGTCCCAGTTAGAATTTCGTAACTCGTTTTGTCAGCCTGATAGTCGCAGCGCAAGTCCTCGGTTTGTCATTTAAAACCCTACCCCGACCATCTTTCTCACAATGATCTTTGGACTCAAGAAAACATGCGTGTAATCCTTTATTATCTCTACACCCGTTCCTTTTCTTGTTTTCTTTACTTCACACTTCACACTTCGTTATCTCTCTTTCCGTTTTTTTTAGTTTTGTACTGAAACCTTTTATATTCTATATTCCAAGATTCATTATCCTTTATTGTTGTTTTTGCCGTTTTTCTTGATGTCTGTACTTGTTCCGAGGCTACGCTTAGTATTTCTTTCTTTATAAGTAATAGGAAACCAGACTATCGCATTAACCTTCACCGCCTGGAGGTAATTTTTTGATTAAATTTTCTTTCTAATTTTGTTGTTTTTTAAGCTCACGAGACCAATTTTTCCTTGTCGGTTCTACCGCCTCATAGACCATAAATTTTTCTGCACCTTACTTTATCGTTGATGCTTTTTCATAAGTACTCTTGGCTAGGGCTCCTATTTTCCTATTTTTTAAAGAAGTTCGTACTTATACCAGCCCCCTTCACATTTCTTATACGGACTTAAGAGGGCAATGGTGGTGTTTTCTAACAAATACAGTTATTATTTAGAAATTTTTTAGTTTGTAAAAGGTGTGGTGTAAACTGGATTACCAATCTAATTAGTTTTACCATTTATTTATTTAATATGGCAAGGATTTTGCATATTTACTGATTAAAACAGAACTTAAAATTATAAATGGATAATTTTATAAGCTTAAAATATAGGTCTTTCGTGTACATAATATCGTGGGTCCAATACTATAACTAGGTGGTAACTCGAAAAGTAATATTTTGAGCAAAACGTAAATTTATCTTTGGCCTCTAATGAACAGAACGGTCTTTTCCTACTTGCCTAGTTTGGAAATGCAGCGCTAGGGTTCATTTGGGTAGGCTCAGATCTATCTACTTTTAGCATTAGAAAGTCCCACACTACAACTTACTGAAGTGCTGGAC
>JARJDX010104584.1:0-12768 GCA_030264735.1 Gymnusa sp. GC000175
CATTCCTTGTCCAAGATCACAAGTGTATAAGATAAAAAGTATAGGGCCTAAGATAGATACTTGCGGGACACCACTCGTGACAAGCCTACCTGTTGATAGTATGTTCCAAATACTTACTTGGAATGTTCCGTTCGAAAAATATCTCGAATCTATCTAAGTATTTGTCGGAGTATACCCAAGGAGATAAGTTTTTGAGTCAGTTGCTCGTGTGGAAATTTTGGCGTAATCAAGATATATTACATCCATTGTCAATAGATTTAGTCCACAGATCAAGCGAACTAATCAAAGTGGTGATGGTGGATTTTTTCCGAACTAAACCATGCTGCTCTTTGTGGTATACATAAATCGTTTATGAGGTTTTAAAGTTTTTTGACTATCACGCGCTTCTATATCTTACAAACTTTACTGGTCAGACTTATAGGCCTGTAATTATTTGGAGACTGCTTATCTCCTTTCTTAAAGATAGGAGTTACAGTTGTTTTCTTCCACTCAGGTGGTGGTTACGCATTTACCTGCGACTTCTCAAATGACTTATTCAATAGTGGAGCTAACTGTCTCATGCATGTTTTCAAATATACAGTGGGAATGCCGTCAAAACCAGAAGATAATTAAACAGTCAATTTATTCAGGATTTGAGCTATTTCGATGTTGGAGAATTTTATGTCTTCTATTAGTTATACTCCTCTCTACGATAAACAGTAATAGACAAAACATTCTACAATCGTGTCTTAATCTGTAAATACAACTTCTCCACTATGGATAATTGCAGAAAGTCCATTACTACAGGCAGTTTGATTTCGAATATAAGAGTAGAATCTTTTGCCACCATTTTGAACAACAATATCAGTAGTATGTCAAACGTCAGAAGTTTTTATAGTTGATATAATAATCATTCGTCCCAGTCATCTTATATTTTCTCCAAGCTCTGCGTTTGAGTCTTGTATGGTTTTTAACCTCATAATTTATCCACGGTTTATTCGTAAATCTTCAAAAATTTTGGCAAATAGGTGATTAAAAGTTGTTGAGACTTATCACAAAAATCTCTATATTCGTTTTCAGTGTTGTAACTGTTCAAATGTTTTATAATTTCATTAAAGTCTTCTTTTAAAATATTAGAGGTTTCAGCACAAGCATGTTTATATGTACAAATTTATGACAATGACTAGATGGTTGCTCAAACCGATGTTTGTTCTAAAAATTGGTGGAGGTCTCTATCGAGCAGGTGTAAGGATTTGTTGACTGAAGCTGGAATTTACATAATGTCATATGTATTCTTATTTTACTTCATTACAGATTATTGTATAATTGTTGAGTATATATTTTTTTTAAGGTTTATTAAAAGAAACACTTTTAAGAAGTAAAACAGGGCAATAGGAGGAGTATCCGTAATGCTGGTCATTTTGGACCAGATTTTTCCATCTCCCAAATGAGCAATTAGACGACAGATCATTAGTACATATTTTACTATTTTATCTTTTTCTTTACGTGTATGGTTTTCGAGCCGTCAGTGTAGATATGTTAATATTTTTGTTTGACCTTTTTATTGAACTCCTGCGTTGTGTAGCACTTTGCAGGGTCTGTTAAACACATAGCAAAGTGACACGTCCTCTGTTGCCCATACCATAAGGGTGAGTTTTTGACTGGTTTCTTCAGAAGACGAAAATGTTTGTATGCCCTACCAATTTTGTATATTCCACTATGCATATGTAGGCAGAGCATTGCTTTTATTGCTGCAATAGGTGTTGACTTCTGTTACACATATTAGACATAATATTTTTGGCAACTGACTTATTTGAATTGTAGGTAATGATTGTTTTTCTCTTTATCGACCAACTCAGCCTATTTCTTCGTTTTTTTATCTAAGGGGTTTCGTGGATTCGTATTAATTTGCAAATATATCTGGAGATGACCTCCGTATACCTAGTTCTCCAATTTTTTCTTGCAAGAGGATGAACATGGGTTTTTGGTTAAGAGTCTTCCTCCTTTTTTGTAACCTTCCTAGATTTACCAGCCGTATATAGAAAGTAGCGTGTTTTGTGTGCCACCCTTGGTAAAGTACATTTTTCCCCCGTAGTGGCTAGAACCTAATTAGCCGTTCTTTCTTATTTGGGTTCGGCTCCGATTTTTTTTGTGGATTGGTATTTGGAGGATCCAAAGACCCTTCCTTTATTGAAGTGTTTTGTTGTGGGGTATCCGACGACACATCTACATCATTATTTTTGTTTTGTTCATCGAAGTTGGAATCTTTATTTTAGCTCTCTGGAAGTCAGAGTTCCCACTTTGTAGCTCACAAACTTTCAACGTGTGGGTTGAAAGTATAGTGTACATGACCGTATAATAACAAAAATATCCTAGCACATACATACCGCGATAAGTTGGTGTCCTCTTAATAATCTAGATTTTCATGTTGATCCGCTTTCTGGCTGTGTACTCAGTACGTAGAGGCCTCTTAGTTGACTTAATGCGCCGGTTGAGGCGAGAACAATCACTAAGCCGATCTCCTACAAACGGCAAGGTTATTTTAGGTCCTCAGGTAAGCTGGTGGCTTAAGGAAACTTGATTCAAGAAATACCAGAAGGTTATCATCTTCCAAGCTTAAATCTCTTCTTTGCTAAAAACAACGAGTTCTACAGGGCTCAAATTCTGCGCAATTTTCTTATCTTCGGATTATCTCATCTTCTTCTAAACTATTTCATAAATATTCTTATAATTATCTTGACAATTTTTTACAAATTTCCTCTTCTCATTTGTTATTCATTCACAATTTCGTTTTGGTTATATTAGGTTTTAGTAGGTCACTTTTATTATTCTGGTGTTTAGATTTTTAATCTCATCTTCAATGTTACTAAATGATTCCATAAGGTCATTATTAAGTCTTGTTTAGGTCTTCTTATATGCGTACTATGTATGTACTTATGTAAATTTTATGATAAATTAAGTAAAAAAATAATATTTATTATTTTATTCCCACTTTATATACCTAACAATTTTCGAAATAAAATATTTTTTTTGTAAATAAATTTATAAAATATATTTTTGTAACAGTGATTGCTGGCTACCAACCCTAACAAATGTTATCCTCACTCATAACAGTATTACTATAAAATATCAGGTGTGTGAACTCGCTCCTCGGTAAAAAAAGTTACATTGGCGCCCATCATGGGGCGCTCACATTAGTTAACATTTGTAAGGGTTGGTTGCCTAGCAATCACTGTTACATTTTGTATTATATAATATTTTAACAATAGTATACTATCTACCTATAGTCAAATTTAATAACATCCGAGATTTTTTCAGCAATCATATTAACAATCGCATTTATTTGTCCTGAAGCCAAAGGAATAACACTTGCATCGACCACTCGTATACCTTTAAAACCGTGAATTCTTAACTTTTCATCTACCACAGATGTAGTTCTGTCTGACCCCATTTTACAAGTACCATGCAAATGAAACATTCCAATCGTTTTGAATTTTATAGCGCAATCCCAAAAAGCTCTTCCCTGCAAGTTTTCACATTCCGGAAGATTCATATTTGCCAATGATGCATTTATAGCTCTAAATGTTTCTGTGTTCAACACTTCTAAAATTTTTTGTATGCCCAAATATAAAGTTTCTTGGTCATCCGGATCACCCAAAAAATTTGGATCAATGTTTGGAAAATCTATGGGGTTTTTCGATTTCAATGTAACAGATCCACGCGATTTTGGATGTAGTACAACAATGTGTATAAAAATATAATTTGATTTGAATCCATCACTTGTTTGAGTATTATCTTTGGGAGAAGGTATGTAATTGTTTGATAACTGAAAAACAGCTTCTATGTCAGGTACTGTGGATTTTAAAAAATCGTTCAATTTTATAAAAGCTATTTCAAGACCACCGACGTATGTTAAACGCCCATTTCCATTAATATAATCTTGTAAAGCGCCATCAAAAGTTTGTTTGAGCAAAGTAACATTATTATCTATCGGGGTGTTAAAAAATGAAGGTTGAACTATAAAGTTTTTACCAACTGGTAAATTGGCTTTTACATTTATATAAAATTTGTTTAGTTCTGCTTCAGGGCCAATTCCTGAAAGCATCAGTAACTGAGGAGTGTTTATTACTCCGGCCGATAGAATTATTTCTTTTTTAACGTAAGCATAGTAACAGTCATTTTCTGTTAGATATTTTATTTTATATGCCTTTTTACTTTTGGTAAAATATATTTTTACTGCTAAGGCATTGGTTAAAATTTTAAGATTATTTCTTTGATTTACAATTGGTTTAAGATATGCTTGATTCGTACTCGACCTCTTCCCGTTTTTAGTATTAATTTGCATGCTTGAAACACCAATTTGATCTTCTCCATTATAATCCAAGTTGTTAAATCCCATTTCTTTATATCCGTCAATGATGGTTTCTAAAAATGGTGGAACTGGGGATGCATAACTAACACTTAATGACCCATTAATACCATAGAATCCGGGATCAAGATTTGAAAGATATTTTAAATATATTTTATTCCTTGAAGTAATTGCTGATGCATTTTCGGCTTTAATAAAATATGGAAGAACTTCGTTATAAGACCAACCATAATTTCCCAGATTTTCCCAAGTATTAAAATCTTCTTTATTTCCCCTTACATATAACATTTGACTTATTGCCGATGACCCACCCAAAGCTTTACCTCTTGCCATATCACAGGAATAGTTTGCCCTTCCCTGGCAAGCATTTCTTTGCGGTGTTGTAGAGTATGCCCAATTTAAATCGGAATTATAAAGAGTTTGTTGAGCAGCCGGTATTAAACTAAAATCATTTTCATCTCCTCCAGCTTCTAATAATAAAATTTTAAATTTATTAATTTCAGATAATCTGTTTGCTAAAATTGCTCCAGCCGAGCCTGCACCGATTATAATAAAATCATATCTTCTTCCATTAACTAATAAGAATATTTATATTTCACCCAATTTACGTTTAAAATGTATTAAAATACCTTTACAAGTTTTCCTCAATCCATTTTTAAATTGGCTGTTGTCTTGCGGTCGCGTCCACTCGTTTGCTTTTTGGATATTTTCAATCCATAGATTTTTATAGTATTCAACTGAATTGTCTGCTCTTATTATAAAATTAATGCAAAAAAACAGAAATATAGTTTTTATATGCATTGTGCTTATAAACGCAGAGTTTTATACAAAATAACAAAAAATACTAAAATAATGTTTTTTATATGATATCTAATCAGATAATACTATAGTTAGCCAGTTTTTAATTTTAAAATAAAAAAGTTTGTGTATCAATATTTATTTCAACTACTAATAATGGCTGCAATTTTTATTTTTCCTATGATAAAGAATTTAATTAGGTAGAACATGATATCTGTGAATGCAAAAAAAATTCTAATGCGCAGTGCTTCTGGCTTCTGATATATATATTATATGTTATTTTTACTTTCATTTACGAAGTTAATAGAAGTCTGGTAATCACGAAAATTTACGAAATCAAGATTTTTGCTTAAATATCCCTTTTCGATTTTATTTCAGTTCAAAGTGGTGTTCGTTATATTTAAGGTTTTAACGAATATTATTTCAAAAGCTATCAAGCTTATGAAAAAACCTTACAGCACAAAAGTGTTTAGCATTAAATTTGTAACATTTTTTTTTAAATTTAACATATAAAAAACTCATCCTTGTTCGTTTCTAAACAACATTTTATTGACTTTATTCCCATCATTTAGCAGAGACATTATAATCAGCTGATAATTAATAAAATAGGTTTATATCATTCAAAAGTGACGGTATCGTATCGGAGTTATTTATTTATTTTTTACTTTAAGTAAGTCAACTCGGAATAGCATTTCCAAATACGTAATAAATAGTATCAGAGATTGAATGTACCTCTGTCATACTACTCTTTTAACTTTATTATTTTTTTTATTAGCTATCTGGTTTTCTATTAAAACTGGGGCTTTTTGCTGACGGTAAAGGTTGGATATCACACGAACATCAATGTAATCCATTTCCGCTTCCGGTAGAATTGCCAAAAGTTTAGAGTGTTAAGACTTATAAAAGTCTACAAAGCATACGAAAATATGCCGATTTACGTCCCGTGTTCTCTGTGTTAGAACCTAAATGCTGGACAGAGCCTCCCTAGTACCGAAGCTGTTTCTGAATCCGAAATGGGTTCTGAGAGGGTTATTAGGTATTAAGTATTAGGTCTTCTAGGTGTAGAGTCATGTGAGAATAACTATAAGAAGTCAAAGTCATAAATCTCTTTCTGGAAGGCACTTCGTAGTAACCTATCTGATGGAATTCAAAAAATAACATTAAAAAGGATAAACAACGAACGAAGTAGTATTATAATTACAACACTAATAATCATGCCAGAGGATCTCCTCAGTAAGCACTTTTTAGCTCTTCTGTGAGTTGCAAATAATATTGTAGAAAAATACCTAAAATGATCTCTGTGATTGTGTTGACAGCTTTTCGAATTTCGAATAAGTAGTGCATCCTAAGCTGACGAAGAAGAAGTCCACTGATGCAGGGCTACAACTCGATAAATAGAGCGTGAATTTAATTTATCATAAGGAGAAAACCTAGGGGCATAAATTCAAACAGATTTATATCGGAAAATAGGTAAAGTATCTGGATACTACACTTAATTGTGACATACAGATTTACTTCCAAAAAGCATTTGATAAGGTTATGCATCTTCCAGAAACACTTATGACATCTACCATTGCTATTTAACGCATACTTAAAAAAGCTATTTACAGAGGCTCTCCAGGATACAGCAGATGGTTTATACCAGACTGATTAACAATCTAAGATATGCAGATGATACCGCAATCCTGGCGAATAGTGCAGAAGAGCTCCAGAGGTTAAAAGACCGAGTGGTTACAGCAAGCGAAATATATGGAATGAAACGTAATTGCAAGAAAAGACAGATACTTACGCAAGACCACAAACTCAAAAACTCAATTCTATGCTAACAACACGGGACTAAAACAAACTACTAATGTTACCTACTTAGGCTGTAACCTCAATGAATACTGGGACATATAGACAAACTATTAATGTACTCTACTTAGGCTGCAACCTTAATGAATACTGGGACATAGAGAAAAGGCGTTTAAATAAAAAAATCCTTTGTAAAATGAACCTTAACTTAAAATTAAGAACTCAGGTATTCAATGTTATGTACTCTTGGTATTGTTATATGGAGCCGAAGCTTGGACGATGTCTTACGTAACCGTCTGCAAGCGTTTGAGACATGGTGCTATAGCCGAATGCTTCGAATATCGTGGATCCACCACGTCACTAATGAGACAGTGATGCACAGAATGGGACAATCACATGAAATACACCAAAAATACAGGCAAGAAAAGCCGCATATTTTGGGCATGTTATGCGGAATAGTAAGTACCGAATACTACAAATAATACTTCAGGGTAAGATAAAAGGAAAGAAAGGGCCAGGTCGTAGACGAATTTCATGGTTCTCATTTAAGGCAGAGGACTGGAAAGGCCTCTATCGCACTATTTTGTTCGGCAGTCAACAAAGTTATATGGACAAATGTGATCGCTAAAATCAATAGGGGATTGGCAAAAGAAAATGAAGAAAAAGTAAAAAGAAAAAAATAGGAAGTCTAACATTATTATAGAAAAATTACATAAAACGAGCCATAGAGGAAAGAGCCCAGTAGAAGGCGACTGGTATGATAGAAAACTGTAGGAAGAAAAAGCGACGAACCTAACATAGGAATATAACCAAAAAAGTTATGGAAATGCACTTTAAGTTCTAGTTTTTAAGTTAAAACAGCAGAATTTAGGGTTGCTTTAGTTAGTTAGCCACCATTTTTGGAAATAGGTTGCCAATGTTGTAAGGTGGTTCGTTAGGATATTACTAAATTTTTTGTTGATAGAAAAAGACAAGTCCACGATGTGTAGGTTAAAAAGAAGCGGAGCAACTCTTGCAGTAACTTTTTATTTAGTGTTTTTGTAGAGCTTCATTGGTCGTCTTTATTTACGATGATTTGTATGTTCACTATCTATTATTTAAAAAGTTGATTGTTTTTTGTCCCGAGTGGTGTAAATTAATTTAAAAATCATTCCCTCTTTTCACCTGAAGGCTAATCTGAGGTCAACAAAGACAAAGGGCAAAGACTAAATCACAGCAGCTTTGATTTGATCGGATTTCAGTCTGCTTGATGAGAATGATATCCAATAAAATTTGGTTTATTCAATTATATATAAACCTATCTTGCAGTTTGTAAATTCTACTAAATCAAGCAATGGGTTCAGAACTAACAGGGGAGTTGTTTCCCTAGTGGGGTGCAAATCTAGTTCGCCTTCTTGTGGTGCATCCTGGGTAACTCTAAAGAACTAGAAACCGCTAGCAATCAAATTATTACCGCCAGACGATTTCCTGACAAATATCAAATACATATATTAAAAAAAAAAAATTTGACCTGCATTTGTTTTCATGCCTTGATTTAAAATTGAAACAATTACTATTTCTCGTAATTTTTTATACTTGCATAGGTTTTACATACATCATTGAAAAGAATTTTTTTTAATTCATCTAAAAATCAAATATGGCGTCCATTTAATAAAAGAAAGGTGCCATTAATATTTCGGAAAGCTCCATTTTGAATTTTATTTTCACAGCAGTTTTAAGATTCCTTTATTAAATTAAGTAAATTTCATACAACACTTTTTCTATCTTTAATAATTACGGAGAAATTCGACTTTTTAGAAAATCGCAATTTTCAGTTTTTCTAATAAATTCTAAAATGTTTGGAAATTTGAAAATTTCTTAGCAGAATCTATGCCAGCACAGAAATCTGCACAACATTGTTCACTTAAACAAGTCTCTATATTTAATAATAAGAAATATACCCATGGTAGGCTAATCAATTTGGACCACCCTGTATTGCTTTAAATGTCATATTATTAAAATATTTGCATAAGTTCATCATGCTTCCGTTTCAGTTTCATTACTAATTAGTCCGGATTTTCATCAAGGTACATTAATACAAAATCTTTTATTTTATTTTAAAATTTTATTCTTCTTATAAATTGCACAGCTTTAGAGAATGTGCAAAAACAGAATATAAAATTAGTCCCAATTCTCAGTCTTTCAATTTTTTGCTTTTAAGTTTATGTCCATGTTCGCTGACTAATTTTATCTGCAAAAACAGCACATTTTAAATCTTCAGGGCACTTCAGACGAATAAAATTTATTTTATTTTCAACTGCTCCGATTCATTTGGTAAAGAATTTGCCATAGTCGGTTTAATTAATGTTGAAAGTCAGTTTAACTAAATTTTTAACGCAATTTTCTTGCTTGTAGTTATATTTTTTAACAGCGCTTTCCATAATTTCTTATTAATTAGATAGCGCTCATCTAAAATGGCGTAAAGTAGAAAATAACTTAATGAATAATAAATAGACTCCACAGAGCTGATGATGTAATAAGTACTCTGCTTCATGTGAAAAACGATGCTTTCAATTTTAATCATTAAAATTTCTCACGGGCGCTAAGTAGAAATTTAAAATAAAATTAAAAAATATCGACGCAAATTTAACTTTAATTATTTAAAAAACGTTTTTTGGATGTCGTTTAATGATTTTTAAATGACGACGCTATATTTGATAATTTTTTAAGTCGCGCTCGTGTTTGCTCGTTTCCTTTTCCTCTTCTTCACAAGGAGCAGCTGTTAGGTTAATTGCATAATAAAATATAATAAAGTTATCGCGAAAATTTATTTCGATTTCCTTCTTTGCCAAAAATCGGTGTGTTGAATGCAATAAATTATATTACCTTCTCCCGCATATCACTTTCGCTACCTGGGAAGAAAATTAACGACGTAGGGGCGAGTTTGCACCCCCATTCAAAGGTTTCGCGAATGATTTTTCGACCACTACTATATATTTCTTAGCAGAAGGCAGGTGAGCCAATTAACGGGACCTGTAGTCGCGATCACCTGTACTTTTACACGCGCCAAACATGCGGAGAAAAAATTCTTCTCAACCAAATTGCAATTATTATTATTTTCAAAAATGCAAAACTGGGCCTCCGCTGAATATTAAACGTCGGATTTATTTTACTTTTTAGGTGCGCAAATAATTGGGTTACATCTTTATTTCATTCAGAAAAGTGTACATAGAAAAAAAAATAATTTACATTTTTTCAATAGACGAGCAAATATAATTGGCTGGGTCGTTATTTTCGACACCGGTTTTTTGATAGAAAAAAAGCTGACACAATAATAAAACTTCCACTTTTTAAAAATACATGAGAAAGACGGCGTATATAAGAAGAAGCGCCAAAAAACTGACTACGAATTTCAAATCGTTGATCTTTATGTACCTGAATGTAATGAGTGAGTCGAAACGACTCGCGGACGTTTTTAATTGTTTTTAATTAAGCCTATAAATAATAAATCAATTCTGTGAATTGTTATGATTTCTGTTATGAATGGGGCACTTTTTTACAATTGTATTTTTCTGCTTGTAGAACCATTAAAACTGAAATTTATTCGGGCTGAATGATATTATTCAAATCATCAAAAAAGTCATTGTTAGAGATGGTACTCGCTTGGAATTCTTAAAGAGAAGAGCCCACATTTATTCAGCAACAACTTTTGTTAATTGCTCAATTCTCAATTAATTAAAACACAAAATTTTATTAGGCCCTACGCGATTCATTCATTGCAAACGCAAGCATAAGCTTTTTTAATTTTTAATGCTTGCAAATTCCTCGGCGCCAATTAAGAAATATTTCAAATGCTTCTCAATTTTTATTTATGCTCTATATAAAGCAGAACGTGCGTTGTGTAAAATATCAAGAAGGCGATATAGTAATGAATGCAAGTAGCCCGGATATTATTATCGGTAAATATTTTAAATTAAAGCAGTCATAATTCAAAACCCTGTGCCGATATTTTTTAACTGGTAAACGATGTAGGGTCCAAATATGAACTTTTCGATCAATTAGCTGATGTACTTTATTAAGAAAATTATTTATTTATTTAAATAAGTCCATATACGTTTAACAGTTTTAAACCACTTTCATTTAAGTTTGCTCGCAATAAGGTACGTGATGAATTGAAGTTAAAAAAAATAACTAGAAAATTAAACGACCCATGAGATTTATCGTTGGCACATAAACCAGGAGATTTGGCAAGTGTTCGTTGGTGTTCTGATGGTGTTCGTCATGTTGTCACCAAAATCAATCGGCGGTTGTAACTAACTCAGGAAACATTTCAATGCGTCGCTCGTATATTTGTAAAATTTGCATGTTTTAAGATCTCAACAACGTGGGAGTCTTTTTCTTCGGCATCACAAAAAGTCCGTATGCAAACTAGCGTTTCGTTTCTTATTCAAATTTCGACTGCTTTTGATAGACGTGTCCGCTTATACTTCCAACTTTTCGGCATTTCAACTCCATATTATCTTTACTTCTTATCAAATTTTTCAATGAAATCTACTCTTGGTTCTTTTGCAGATTGAATTATATCCCTACAGATAACAAATTGATATCGTCTTATTGTCTTTTCAACTGGATTTATTTACTTTTAGTTCATTTTTTGTCTATATAGCTTGATTTATATTACCAAGATATATTTTTTTAAATAATAAGAATTAGCATTTAAAAATCCAACATTTAAAATATATTACAATGTCGCCAAAAAATTGAACGACTTTCATTATCGAATTTGAGATGTTACTTTTAATGGAAACATTAGTGAAATTCATTAATTATCAGCTAAGTAGATTGGCAGTATGACTCTGTAAGTTTATTTTGTTGAAATGTATGTTGGCAATAATTCCACTAGTGACATCCGTTACTTTAGCTGCAACTTTATGTGAATAATTTCATAAACAATGTTACCTAGCAAAGAACAACAATGAGTTAAAACAAAATTCTATATTGCTTCGTTTTTTTCCATAAACTTGATCTTTTTTGAAATACTTGCACAAAACCGAAAAATCTAACCAATCAACTACCACTTACAGTTAAAGGATTTTGGCCCAAAGTCACTGGGACGTCCTAATTTTTGTTAAAAGCTTAAATCTGAATTTTCAGGTCGATTAATATAAACGGGTTATAGAGAGGATACAGACACACACGGATAGCAGAAAGACACCACTTTAAAAACAATTTTTTTCAGAATAAGATAGATTGGAAACGGTGATTTCCGCAAAAATTTTTACGATTACAATATTTTTTTTAACTCCGTAAATGAAAGTAATAATTCCAATTATATAAAGGGTGGCGCGCGGCAGACGCATGAATTTAAAAATTGAATAAAACGCAGAGTGTTACGACATGATTAATTTTGTTATTTTTTCTCGATTCATTAACATGGGAAATTTAAGTTTACACGGTTTTGAATAATGTGTCCCCATATGGCGCCCCTCACACTCCAAACACTAAAAAAGCCTATTTGTGAAGTTTTCGTGCATTCTTTGAAGCATTGCCAATTTCGGCGATATGGACTCGAATGTTGTTTTTAAGGGCTTCTAGGGTCCTAGCATGATTGTTATACTTGTACACCAGGGATTTTAGGTATCCCAACAGGAAAAAATCGCAAGCGCCCAAATCAGGAGAGCGAGCTGGCAAGTTCAATCGCCTCTTAGGAAGATGAGGCGTCCGGGGAGAGGAGTCCCTGCAAACCCTTGCTGTGTGGGCTGTGGCCCCGTCCGGCTGAAACCAGACCTCTTTCAGTTTCATCCCTTCCAATTCAGGCAAGAAAAAATCCTGGAGCGGCCGTTTGAAAA
>JARJDX010104597.1:0-10369 GCA_030264735.1 Gymnusa sp. GC000175
TAATGATGGAAGAGATGTGAGCGCAAATATTAGACATGAGTACACGATACGTAAAGTACGAAGCACACCCGGAATAGGCTATGATCATTACTTAGTAGTAACAAAAATAAGAAGCAAAGAGCGAACCATCGTTCTATTATATTTTCTTCTCCTGTAACTAGTTCGCCTTTTTCATTTTTACTTCTGTTTTTTTTTTGTTTTTAATGACTTTCTTCTGTTGCTCTTTCTATTATTTCTTTAACTAATTTTGTCTACATTTTGTATATTTCATTATGCTTTTCTGTTTTGTACGCTAGAAACAGATAAGTATTATAATTTGAATAGAAAACCCAGGTCCTTAAAGAGTGATTGGAAAGTAAGGTGCAGGCAGTGGAAATAAAATATTTACGCAAAGCAAAAAAAAATAAGAGATGAGCTAAAAGTAGAATCTCTAATAAAATTTATAGAAAGAAGACAGATAAGTTGGTGAAGCCATTTGATAAGGATGACTGATAAAAGTATACTAAAACTAAAATGAAAAGAGAAAGACCAAAGGAAACGTGAGACATTAAAATTGAAAAAATACTTAAAATGAGGACCAAGGCATGGACAGATGCTAAGAAATTGGCAAAAAAAAACAAAGAAAAGAATGATGCAAATTTGTGCATTAAACTAAAAACCTCTAAAATTCAAAAATGCATATTTTCGCAAAAATCTCGATTTCGATCATTTTAGCAAATACTATACTTTCATTTACTCTGTAAATAAAAATAATAAGGTTTTTCATAATAAGACAACTGATTAGGTTAATTGAATCTTTTGTCGTTCGAACATCATAAGGAATAAAAGTTTTAAACTTTGAACGAAGTATTGATAGTTGCAATATTTAACTGTCAAAATTTAATTACACATTTCTATTTTATGTTTTTCTTCTAAAAATGAAAATTATTAATGAGAGAAAATTTAATACCCCGTAAAATTTCAAAGCTTGTACGGACAAAACAATTATCACTTACAAAAAGAAGCGCGTTTTCTTGATATAAATACAAATTAATGTACAATTTTATATTAAAATCCTTATCTAAAGACTCTTAGTCGAGTAGGATTTGCAAATCAGTCTAAAAATAAAATAACATTTTACTGTTAATTTACCTCATTACTTTGTAATTCGTATATCTTTTTATGTGGAAATGTTTTTATATTTATCGGGAAATGTGGCATTAAAACCAGAAATTCTTGTAGGTAACCTACTTTAACGATAATTATGAAGTAATCTTGCAAGAAAAGAAAATAAAAGATAGTAAGTTTTGTGTAGCAATTTTCTCGAAATAGTGCTATTACTTTCAAAGAGAAGTAAGTAACCTAAACGTAAAAAGATGTAAAAATGCCCTATTGCGTACTGGTTTTTTTAATAAGGAATAATTAAATCCATCGGGAGAATAAAAATTTGTTTATGAGAAAATATTTTAATTGTTGTATGTATAGGTCTATTAGTTGATAGTATTGACAGTGTACATAGGTCAAAGTCTCTAAACATTTAGTTACTTCACTAAAGTTGTTATAGTTTCTATTTAGCACAAGTTTCTAATGTTTGAACAAGATTAGAACGCCGATTTGCAGCTCGATCTATTAAATTTAACAATTAGTAGGGCATAAAGCTAGGAAGGAATTACAAGGGATTGCCTTTGGCCTTATTAAATTAATAATTCTAATTGTTATCGATCGAAATTTTATTACTCTTTTGTGAATAACTCTTCACACTTTTACTATTATTATAAGCTTTATAATATATGCATTTTTATCCCAAAAATAAATTAAATAAATATATTGCATCATTAGAATACATTCTCACGTTTTCCTATTATCCCAAAACAGTTACAAATAGCATTGTTAGACTTGTAATCTGGACCATTTATGTGTAAGAGTTCTTTTTTTTAGTTTTATTATAGTAATCAGTGGTTAGGTTATATAGGAAGAGGTGTCCCTTTTAATAAAGTGGGTTTGAGAAAAGGCTTTAAATTGGATCGGTCTATTTCAGCGTTTAGTTGAGTGGTCACATGAAACGATTGCTTTTCTCGTCTCGCGATGTCGCTAGACAAGTCGTTGATTGCGCTGAGCTGGTCACTCTCTTCTCTCTAGGGCAATTTCTTCCAACTACTCCCACATGTGGATATTACTTCTAGTCGAAGCTGCAATCGACAATTACATAAACGCTCAAATTAGGATCTTTGTAATTTTATAATCATCGTTTATGACTGTTATTATATATAATTGTAACGACATGTGCAGACTTTTTAATTTTTTTTTAATTAAATACTTTATTAGAAACTAAACTTTTTAAATGAATTGTAAATAATTCGTGAATGACAAATTCGATTTACGGATAAAATTCTGACGAAATGTTTGTAATGAATGTCGGCCATTTCTCAAAATGACATTTCCAGAACATCTCGTTTTAATACTTGAACAAATGACAGTTTACTTGATTTGCGGGTGCCGAGAAAACGACTTCTGAACACCTACGCATCAATTCTAAAAGTTTTCTTGCTTGCTGTTCAATCTTCCGTAAAAATATCGACAGATATTAATATTCCTTGCACTATTTCACCCTTCTATATATTTCCATTTCATAAAGTACCTCCTCTTTACTTGAAACTCACTCTTTTAAAATATATGCCTTTTTCACCTAAGTATTATTAAACTTTTATTAATTTTTTACCTAAATAAATATTACGATATTATATTTTAAATAATAAAATATTATGTAAATGCTTACAAATATTAAATAAAAAATTTATGTCTATGTTTGGACCCGTTTTTGACAGAGTTCTCGCTTTTCGGTGTAGACAGAGTCCACTTTCAACCTAATTTTTACGTCTTTAATGTGAGTAACAGAGTAGGTGTTACGTCATAGGCTTTTAAGGTGACTTTCGATCCACCTGAAAGCGGAGTGAAATTTTTAATCTAGAGTTTAATCTAGAGTTATATATTTACAGCTCGGCTACTCTTCTTTCATGAAATATTTATAATTTGTATAAATATTATCTGGGAATGTACGGTTGTTATACACCAATTATCAATTAATAATATTATTATTTATGGTAACTATTTGCATTTAAAAAAATGGAAAATGTGTTGGGTAAAGTACATTACGTCACTGTTTCCTGTTTTAATGTTACACGAAGTAGCGTCAAGCAGGGTTCTACGACAGCAGCACCATAGGAGAACGTACGTTGGTGGCCATAATCACATTATATTAAGAATCATTCGTCACTTTTGACAGTCAATAGCTCAAGCCACGGCCCTCCTCTATATTAAAAACATATTTTTCATCATGACAACAATGTGCTGGAGCAAATTCCAACAGCGAATATAGAAGCAATGAAATGTAGAAATTTTGAAATTTGGAAAATGATATAAAACGAGATCAAAATTATTTATTATCAACATTTATATCCATCAACATGCTATTAAAGTACTAGAAAAATGTTTTAAATTTTTCAAGAATTTATTTTTCTCACTTTTAACTGTTCTTAAAGCGAAAAAAGACCTGTCGCGACAATATACTTTTATAAGGTCCCATTATTCAACTTTTACTCATGAATACTCTGTAGTACATACTTTTAAACATATAAAATGAGCTTGGAGGAATATTTTTTTTGACTTAGTTATATCTTCGAAATTATGCTTTTATAAAAATAAAATAATAAAAAAATTATTTGAAAATTTAAACTGCACCAATTCAAAATGTTTTTTTTACTTTCATTTACAAAGCAAAAGAAAATTAAAATGAAACTTTTTGAAAATTTTACGGTAATATTAGTTTTCGACTTCTCTCATTCAGAAGAAGTGGTGTCAGTGTGTCTGACTTTATGTGGCATTTTTACAGCCAAAGTAGCCCAACAGATCGGCTGGGAAATTTATATTTAAGCTTTTAACAAAAACTTGGAGATCCCAGAGACCTTTGGTTAAATTACAAGTGGTTGTAAAATACATAAATTTTACAAATATATTATCTGCAACCACATGTATAGCATCAATGGTAATTTTGCATATAATCTCTTTGATTTCTTTAATGGTGGGCTCCTAGGTAAAATCTTCACCATATAGATTTTCATCTGCTCTTTCCTGTCCTCTTCCTTGTTTTTTAGTCATTTCCAGATATAACCAAAGAAATACAAAAAAAATTAATAATTATCATAAAATTAATATTATGAGGGTTTAAAAGGCACTAATAGCGAAAACAAAAAATGAACTAGAAAAACTATAATCTAATTTTACATTGGCGGAGGAGAGAGTGTAAAACACGTTCACCGCCAAATCAAGACGTAGCAATCAATCTTAAAACTAATATCCCTTTGACGGTGAGAGTGTAAGAAGCTCTGACCACATAAAACATACGCAAACAAGAAGCTTCAAATTAAGTAACACAAGCGCGGTGTAAAAGTTAAAGCCCAAAACAGCACAAAAACACAAAAAAATATAAAATCAACGAAAAAAAATAATTTTGTGCCAAAGAACACGAATACAAATATTTAAAATAAATTAAGATTACATACTCAAAACAAATAGTTACTGATTCTGCCCCCTACAAAGCTTAGCCTTAGCGGGTCTTTCTAGCGATCTCATTGCGTGACGAAAGTTTAGTTATAGCATCGGCCATCTCGTTTTTACTGATTTCGACGAACCCGAAGGTGTACTTGAACACGTGTAGCGCTCTGGAAAACTCGTGCCTGTGAATCTATAAAGAAAATCAAAATGTTTAAATAGAAGTCGTAAGAAATATTCCTGCGCTTGTACTATTGTTGGCATAGTGGCAGTCTTTGAAAAGTTGCATTGTGTGAACGAGTTTGCTCGAGTCGATCCCCGCAGTCGAAAAAAGTGAATACAAGAAAGAGGTTTTTGAAGTGGAAAATCTTAATTCCCATGCTTTAGCTTTCGCGTCGATAGTGTTCATGTTTTTGTACAATATTCTTATGGCATTTATTTGTTTACCAAAAAGATGGCAAAGTTATCTAAATACAAGTATTTATTGATAAAGGACTTGGCTTAGGGTCAACACTAAAATGAAACATCCGCCTTAAGGAGTGCTAAAAGACTGGCAACAAAATCAGTAGTTTTTGAATATTTTTTTAAATCTTGTTTAAGCAGTAGGAAAAATATTCAATAGTCCCAAGGTAATAAAAGACTCCTGCCAAGCTTTTGGGATACATTCCTTTCAATTCCAAATCGCATTCACAACTGCGCTTCGACTTGGAATTTTTTTTATCCAAGCTCTTCCTTATAACCTACGAGCTAGCTAAAGGGACAACAATCTTACTGCTTATGTAGCAAGTTTTGCATTATATCATAGATTTTCTATATCACAGAGCTGGTTTTGCTTTGTGACAAAGTAAATGTTTTTTGCTCTGTTAAGGACTGCAAATCATTACTGGAGTGATCAGTATGACTGCCCGGCCATGTCAATCATACTAGGTGGGAATGGAAATTATACTTACTTTTTAAAATAAGCCTCTCCACTAGCTTAATTTTCTGCATTATATTTTGGGAATTTTTAAACGCCATTTGCAGTTAACACAGATCAACGGTTTCAGAAAACTGAGTGGAAATGTGTCCATACCTTTGATATAAAAAATATCAAAAAGGTAATACACCTAAAATGGATAAAAGCTTTTGTTTAACCACAAATTATCTCAATTTTTCAACCTCAATGAGTGTTAATGTTTCAACCAAAAGACTCGTTGACGGAGAGTCATTCGTCATCCACATCACAAGATATTTAATCAAGATGAACTCTTTTAAATTGCGCTTATATAAATTATGCCGTGTTTTGTTAAAACAGGGGTCCTTGAATAGGATGTACCAATACAGAGTATGCATGCCGGTCTTTTAAAAGAAGAGGTCGCTTTCCTTACGTTAAAATCCTCAAATGGTTCAAAACACTTACCCTTATTAAGTTATTGATATTTACAATAAACTTTTAAAAGATTTAAGTTTAAGCTAATGAAAATGCAGCCCAAAAATATGTAACAAAAGAGAACATTTATTTTAAATCAAAACCATTGCGCAAGCGATATCCATCAAGTATTTGATTCTTTGTTTACTGCGTATAAATGAATTGATATTTAAGTATTTCAATGTATACATAAAAAAAGAGTCAAATCTCTCGAAAAATACACTTCCAATGAAAAAACCAAAATACACGTGTTTGATATTTTTAAGAGAGTTATTTAATAATGCTAAAATAATGTCTGATTTTTCCTCCTTTTTAATATTAATAACATCAAATATATAAAAAAAAATTAATAAATTAATAAATAAAATAAAACTGTTGTTTGATCTAAGGTGACAGGTGTTAGTGAAATAATAAGATATCAAATGATTGTTAAAGCACATGATATGATTTAAATAAAATTAAATAAATTTTAGCAATGGGTAGTTAGAGTAATAATGAGTTCTAGGCGTAGAGTAAGTAAATGTTAGTGGATTTCTCAGAAATGTTGATGAAACGTGATAGGTTATTTGATTAATAAGTTTAGTATCATTAATACCGTTATAAGAAAAAATTGAAAAGAAATTTGACTTCTAACTTTTTATTATGATCTGCAACTGATTATATCAAACTTTTTTTTTCTAAGATGTATAAAAACCTATGCCAGAATAAAAAATATAAAAAATATTAATTATTTTAATTTTAAATCAAGTGGACACGAATAACAATAAAACAAAATTTTTAATTACACAAGTAATTGTCATATTGTGTTGAAGAATAAATAAATAATTAGTATTTGTGCATTGTATTATAAAGTTGTCAAAATAATTTTATAAATTATTTCAAATAGCGAATTTTCCAATAAATAATATGTTTTGTACATACATAAAATGTTACAAAAACTCCCGGCTTACTGCTCAAATGTACCTCTTCAGAAACAATTAAAATATTTGAAAAATTAGATTTAAATATGGAACAGTGGGTGTTGTAAAAACCAATCTTAACCCAAATGAGGCAGTAGAAGATAAGGAATTAACATTGGCTTGGGTAGCAACAAATCCGAACATTTAGAGTCGAAAAATACCAGCTCAAGTTAATATAACTTATTTTAAAGTATTAAGAATTTTGAAAAAACAAAAGTTATATCCCTATAAGTTACACATTACCCAAATTTCACGACAAATGAAAATATCCGTAGATCAGAGTTTTGCAGATGGTTTATAAACAAATTTCCCGAAACTGATCACTTTATCAACAGTGTTTTATGGACTGACACCACTGGTCAGTAGGTGTCAGTGGGTGTATTAATTTTCTAACTGTGGGGTCTTTAATCGGTATAACAAACACTATTGGGTACAGAAAAATTCATATATAGTGATTCCACCGCGAAACCAAGTACGGTTTGGCTTTAATGATTTTTGTGGCATCGTTTACTTGGTCCCATAATATTTTATGGAACGTCAACAACGCAACGATAATTATTGGATATTGGATATTCCTTAAACATCTTTAGAAGATTTATTAGATGATTTTTCTTTGGCACAAGATAATAAAACAAGGTACTAGCAAGATGCCGCTCTAGCGCACAATGCTAGAAATGTTGTTGTTTATTTAAATAACCGTTTTAATAATAAGCTACTAGCAACAAAAACTTCTGTACGGTCAGACTTAATGCCTCTTGATTTTTATTTGTGGGCAACGTTAAAAGATAAAGTGTATGGAAGTCATTTAATTTATATTAATGTAGAAGAACTATGTGAAGCTATTACGGATGCATTTAACAACATTAATCGCAATACATTGCGACAAGTAGCTTGCACTGTAGCAAAACTGAATTAAGCTAATAACGGCCAGCATTTTGAGCATTTACAATAATTTATTGTTATTTTAGTATTAAGAATTTCTCATAATTTTTTATTTCAGCATAGATTTTTACACATCGTTGAGAAAATCAAATATGGCGTCCATTTAAAATAAGAGAGTTGCTGATAATATCTCGGAAACCGACATCTTGAATTTTAATTTAACAGCAGTTTTAAGATGTGTTCATTGAATCAAATAAATTTTTTAAGAATATTTTTGTATCTTGTATAATAACAGAGAAATTTGACTTTTTTTGAAATAATTTCTAAACTATTTGAAAATTTCTTAACAGATTTTAAGTCTGCACAGAAATTTACACAACATTGTCCATTTAACCAAGCCTCTATCTTTATTAATAAAAGATATATCTATGGTAGGCTACTCAATTTGGACTAGTCTGTATACAAACAGACAGACACCTTTTTTTCTGTTCCGAAAATTGAAAGTATAAACGTACAAAAATGAGGTTTCATCAGCTGTCGACATTTTGTGGTCCTCTAAACAAGAATTGACTATTTACGACATGATGTCTGTTTGTATATTTTAGTGTGTGTTTATGCGTGTGAGGTATGTGCGTGCATGCGTGTGTATGTCCGTGCGTATGGGTGTGTGTGGATTACCATTTTCTTGTGTATTGCCTACACGCTAAACGAAAACATACTTTCCCGCATACGGTAAAGTTAGGTGGAAAGCACTTTTTTTTTTCTGAATAAAGGGAATCGAATACGGATTTTTCTTGATTTTGAAAATTTTTGTGATTAAACGAAAAAAATCATGGAAATGTGAATCCATTAATCGGCATATTATTAGTAATGGAGGAAATGGAAAAAACACAGATTATATATCAAATATGTACTGGGTGTCGCAGACCACCCGCCCCACCCTTTTAAAATCAAGGGACGGTTTGCAAAATTAAATTTGAAAGCGGGGAACTAATTTGTATGTAATATTACACAAATTTATAAACAAAAGTAAATCCACCCCCTCCCCGTATATTGGTGGCGGGAGATCACTTTAAAATTTTAAATGGCAACCCTCAGATTTTATTGCAGTTTTATTTTCCTTATAAAAAATAAATAAACTTTTATTCATAAGACTTTTTTTATTTACAAATTAAATAGTTATTATTAATTATGTGCATTAATATAATAAAAATCTAAATTCAAGTTGCAATAATGGTGATATATGGCCGCTGAAAAGCAGCAATATATTATTCGAGACAAATAAGGTGTAAAAAAGTATATGGACCCTATCGATTAAAAAATGTCTCACATGAGGTGGATAAGAAATTTATCAATAGCCAAAAGCTATAACTTATAGGATATTTTTCTTAATACTCTTTTTAATTAAGGGGAAACATGTTTGCTTTGTATAAAATTATAAGCTTTCATTTATTGAATCTGCTGCTATTTATTTTGTAAGCAAAAAACTATAATGTTTATTTTTATTCTTAGACTAAAATCTATTAATCATTTCTCATCGATAACATCGGAAAAATAATTTGGATATTAATTATAAAAAAATTATTCAGTAGTAGTACAGTTTTTAATGAAAAACATATTCACTATTATTCAGTGGCGAATTATGCAGGGGTTCTTAGGAGGCATAATATATAAGTCGCAGAGTGGAACACAAAAACTTTTTTTAAATTATATAAAAAAATTACATTGGGTGGCAACATTAAAAATTTCTCAAATTTTGGTCGCAGTTTAAAAAGATTAAGGACCACTGGATTATATAATATGGCACAGCCACTTGACGTCTTGAGACAACGCGCCTGCGCACTATTAATAACATTTATATTTAATTATAGGAGATCGGGGAAATGATGGATTTTATCCTTATGAATTTTAACCACCCGGGGTGTGAGGAGTAACATCCTCGCTCCCAAGACTATCACGCGGCATTTATGATGCCACTTTTCACCAGGTGATCTCCGTGAGTAAACAGACCACAAGGTCTGGCGAAACGACACGTGCTGGATCTAAAGGAGTCTAACCTTGATAAAAAAAATCCGTAATCCTGTAGTGTAACAACCGTGTCCAGAGGATGAATTGCTTAACGTTAACTAGCCTCGAACGGTGACCTGGCGACCTCCGGTTGCATTTAGCCTTACTGCGGTATGCAGGCTCTGGAGCAGTGGACCATGTTTCCTAGCTACTCGTAGGATTTTTATAAGTAATTATTCTACAAAATCTACAGAAGAGTCTATCTCTTTAAAAAAAGACTTTCTTCAGGATCCACCGAAAATCCAAAATTCCCAATCCGGAAAAAACATTACCAAGGTGACGACGGGACCTGTCCCTCGGTTCCTTCTAGTGAAGAGAGCTGAAGGAGATTTTGGAAAGGTTAGTCCTTTTTTAATCTCTAAGACATTGTACGGTTTGGCTGGTGAATTAAAATCAGTTAAAAAAGTTCAAGAGGGCCTTTTGGTGGAGACATCATTTGACCCTAAATCTTGAAGACGGCTCCAGGTTAAGTATTGGGAGAATTGATTGTTGAATGGGTACCTCACCAAGCCATAAATTACTCCAA
>JARJDX010104606.1:0-10588 GCA_030264735.1 Gymnusa sp. GC000175
GCCACGCTCAGTAATGTGCAGTCTGTTCCTTTTCTTAAAAAGTAAATTTGCTACTGTACTGAACCCACGCTTAGACAAAAATAATGAAGTGAATGCAAGTAGAAGCAATTTCATAAAACAGTATTTTCAACGTATTTAATATCAATTTATTAAAGAGTACGCCACGTCCCCCCTTGCCTGCTTTAACGCCCCCCATATTCCTCTTGACCTGCTACCGCCCCCTTGGAAGGCTTCAGTGCCCACTGGGGGGGCGGTACCGCCCCCGTTGGGAACCACTGACCTATACAGACCATAGTCTTTGACAATGGCGTAAGCCGAAATAATTAAAAACAAGTTTACAACAAAATAATCAAATTTTATTTTAAATTTGTCCAACAATTGTTTCGTAAAGCTTACCAATGGCTTTATGGAATGACGTCGATAACGATATTGTTATCCATATCGACGTCATTTCATTGGAAAGCGTGGCAATTTTATTTTGTCTAAATATATAATATAAATAATGTCACTAAAAATGTTGCTTAGCAACGAACAACAATAAGTTTTTAAATTCTATTTAAATAAAATGATAAAACAATTTTGTTGCAAATTTGATTGTAAACACTTTTGTCTAGTAATTTTTTTTTTAAACTTGCTATGTTTTGATATACAAAAAACTGAAAAACCTACCACTTCAGGTTGGTAGCTTTAGCCAAAAGTCATTGGAACTTCTTAATTATAATTAAAAGCTTAACTATAAATTTACAAGGTGATTCGTTAAGTCGACAAACAGACAGGCACCACGTGAAAAACCACTTTTTAAATAAGGGAAGTAAAAAACGGATATTTATGCAAAACTTTCGTTTTCAAATATTTTTATATTTACAACACTTTCTAGTACTTCGTAAATGGAAGTAATAATTTGACACTTTATATTAAACAAAATACATGATTCAATATTAGGTGTATTTTATATTTAGTTACATAAATCCCAAATTAATATTTTAACTTTTAAAAAAGTTGATTGGTGCAAAATTAAATAAAATAATAATTAAATGTAAGATTAAAATATGAAAAATGTTAAATTGACACTTTTCTTGAAAAGAAAAAATCCTTATCTAAACATTTGCAATAATTTTCAGATCCCTGATTTAATTTTAGGCTGCAGGCTTCCATATACAATTTAAATTTTTTAAAACTTATATGTTACGAATCATTTAATAGTAATTTTAAATTTATTCTCTCACAAGTGGTTTATGTTCCTAATTGTTGCTTTCTCTTCTAGGTCCAGCATTTTGGGGGTTGATAAATCCTGAGTGGTCATTGTGCAACAAGGGTAGAAGACAGTCTCCTGTTAATCTGGAACCAAATAAGCTTCTATTCGACCCTAACCTTCAAGCCTTGCACATCGACAAACATCGGGTAAGAAGCTTACACATGTGCTTACGTCAACTTATCTCACACTAGGATTAAACTATAATAAACTAAGCCAGTAACAACCCTGTTTATTATACCAACCTCGCATTAAACACCATTCTAATACACTTTGGTATTAAATTAGAAGCGCTTTACATTGTCTATAATATGATTAATTATTATTTAACAAATAAATTTTCAGTATAATGGTTTTCATTACAAATTTTAATGCCAATTGAAAACGTAAGCTTTCATTAAGGGATTTCCTCCTTCCGTTTTACTTCCTTGCACTAATATTTATTGGATGTTGCGGGAGTATTTCATCGATCGTTAATTATCGTAATCGTCTTGATAATATGAAATAAGAAATTTTCAGTACAAAAGGTATTTGGAAAATTGAAACATTTTCACTACCGAAACCTTTTCTTAAATTTTTTTTTAATATTATTCAATTTTATTTTGATTTGAATATACCCAATGTTTAAACTTAATTAAAGAGGCTACCGGTTACAAGAACGTGAGATACCAGGCGACCTGTGAAAACTCTGCTACTGGAACATTAATAGGAATAAAACACAAATATAGAAAACACAGACTAACATTCGTAATCACTTTCAAATAGAAGCATGGAACACGAGAGGATTAATACTAACAAGAAACCAGACTGAAAAAAAAAAATGAAACTACATTAAATAGGAAAATTGGTAATCAGCAAAACACACTAAAAGAAAGGTGAATTTTCGAACAGAATCGGAAAGACGATATATTTTTCCAGACCAAAAAACCAAAGTAGCAACGATGTTGCCCTTATACCAGTAACTGCCTTTAATAAACTTGTTATATCTTCTTCTACAGTATCTGATAGTATTAAAACTATAAAACTATATACACACCCATGCAAATTAAATGTAATACAAATATGTGTGCCAACTTAAATCACAAAAGAAGAAGAAATAGAAATTTTTTACACTTAACTGAAAGGAACACTAAAACAAAATCCGTCCAAAGAACTGATCATTGCATTGGGAGATTAAAATGCATAAATAGACAAAACAGATAAAAACTAAAGGAGATATTATTGGTAGAAGTGGCATTGGTGTTAAGAACGAAAGGGGTGATAGACTTTTTGACTTTGCATTCAGAATAAACTAGCGATAATGTACACCTGCTTCTTCAGATTAGACAGCTCTGTAACTGGAAATTCCCTGGAGACCATTGTAGAAACCAAATAGACTTTAAATAAAACACAAAACAAATTCTTAGAATTAAATAGACAAATAGAAAATAATTTTCGCCAGAACAAAAATAAATATCTTAACAACCAAGATAAGGAGATACAGAAACATGCAAACAAGTTTGAAGTAAGAGATCTATACAAAAAAATCAAAGAAATAACTAGAAACTTTAAACGCAAAATATAGACCATAGACAACAAAGTTAAAAATCTCCCAACAAACAGTAACAAAATATGTGAAAGATGGAGAGAATACTGCAAAACATTTTATAAAGTTCATGTACAATATGTTGAATATGACAGCCAACACCAACTATCTAGCAGAAGAAATGGTACCAATGATAATGAGACATGCAATCTTAAAAGCCATCAGGAAACTCAAAAACAATAAAGTGCCAGGTTCAGATGGGTTAACTATCAAAGTTCTGAACAACTTAGGGTACGAGGCGTTAACAACTATATGTGACATTACCAGCAACATATGGCCGAAAAACTAAAAGGATTGACATAAGAAAGGATCCGCAAAAAATGTAACAACCACAGTACACTCTCACTGACCTCTCACCCAAGATCATGCTTCATATTATACATAAACGTCCAAAACGCTATATTAAACGACAAATTCCAAAACAATAAGGAGGCTTTGTAAAAGGCAAAGAAAGGTACACATTAACCACAACAAAGCTTTTAATTGCATCAAATTGTTAAAATCAGAAGAAGGTGTGGCATATATAACTTTATATACTTGGTATTAAATATAAACAACGAAGGAGGCTATGAAACTTATATTAAAAAAGGTTGCAACTCGTGAAGAACGCAATAACGAAACTAACCAAACTGAAGATTACCACAGGACTCTCCTCAATCTGCCTGAAAATGCGTCATTTACTTTGGACACGTAGCCCGACGACCAGCAGACAATATGCAAAGGTTTATAATAACTGAAAAACTTGATGGACAAGGCAGAGGATGATCCCAAAAGAGCTGGATGCACCGAATAAAAAAGCAACAGGCTAAAAACCACATGATGTCCTACAACGTGCAGAAAGATCAAGAAAAGATCTAATTAAAAAAAATCATAGAAGTTAAGATTCTCAGAACTGGAGACATGACTAAAAGGAAAGAAAAAAAGAGGCTGTGTGGGCCAAATTAGCAGAAGAATAACTTCAGTTATTGCCGAAAAAACTCGGAAGGCATTAGACCTAAAATTTATAATGAACCGAACGGGTACCATCACTAATTTTTCTTGATGGCGGCTGTATTTATGGGTTTGTGTATGCAAGTGTTTATATGTGTGAATGTTTTTTTTTACAAGAGTCATTTAAAACCTTTCAAAAATATCATGAGACACGTATTTAATGACAAGTAGCAATTTTTAACCACCAAAACCACTATAAGTGCCATCATCCCGAGCTGAGACACTGTGTCCCTAACCACGAGTTTTTTTACTTAAAAAGCTCCTCGTTCAATGCCTAGGATAATGTAAACTATGTTATCCGGTGGTGGCTATTGCCTTGAACGAGATGACATGCAAGGAACATGTATTCCCCGTCTAACACTCCTGTCTAAAACGATATTAGTTCAAAATCAACTATGACTATTAACGCTGCAAATTTATGGGGTCCATGAGTACTAACGATATTGCCACCGCTATACAGCTTAATTGTTTAGCTTAAATCTTTGATGCCTGGTGTTCAGGTGTCGTTAATGCAGCCGCCGGCGCTCGTCTGCCGGAAGCTCGATGGGCAATTTATACCGGGATTATTGTAGCCTTCCAATGTTAGGCATTATTCGCATCAAGGCATCCGTCACTATTACCACTTTCACGCAACTGTTTCGCATTATGTTCATCTTATCGAAAACTCGCGTCGTGGTTCCCCAATGTGAGAACGATAATCTTTCTCAGCCACTTGTGACGAAGACCGTCTCGTCTTTTGATTTAATAAATGATAGCCAACCACCATAAAGTCGAAGCAAATGGGCGGCAGCATGATACAGCTTATCAGCTTATTACAGCCCACCCCACCATAATTTTTATCCCCATTTAGGGGCTACTTTGACTGTGCCTGTAGCAGTCCAGCTAGTTCAGTCTTATGCGCTAACGTGATGTTAACAAACAAAGATTCAACAACTGCTGTGCAAGGAGAGATACCCAAAATATTCGGCATCGACATATCACAAACTTTGGCAACAAAGTATATTATTTGTTGGGCCTTGTCCTCCAGCGGTCCAGCTAGTTCAGCCTTTTGCGCTAACGTGATGGTAAATGATTTTTTATCTAACGACTTAGTTTTTTACACTCGCTTCAAACTGCTGCTGCGCATGGTATTCTTCATCCTTGGCCTTCACGTTGTTATCTTTTTTCACATTTATCACTTTATTCTGCCCTAGAAGAACTTGGAAGTCGGACGGTTCCTTAAAATCGATGCTAAAGAGTTTCTTCTCTTTTATAAACCTCTTTAGTTTTAACGGATTCTCCTTGATATTCTTTTCTCCGTTCTCTAGCTGAATAAGGGCACCATCATCTTTGGCTTTGATGCCAAACAACGCTTTGGTCGTTTCGTCTGCATTACGTTTACTGTTTCTAAAGGTACTTTCTCTCTATTTCAGAGCTCGTCATCGCAGTGCCGGATTAAGCTCGCAAGCTTCCTAATGTCACTTTGTTGTGTCCTTTTTAGGTATTTTCAGCGTTTGTTGTCGCTTTTTTGTTGCAACAAGATGCAACAGTGACCGAGTTAGCTACCACTGACACTTCGGTCGATTGCTGATGAATCCTAGTACCCGCCTTATCGTGCGCCGTGGACACCAAGCCATTTTATCAGTTAAGCAAAGCTTTTTGTTGTACACGTCTTCTAGTTTTCTTTTGTTCAGGAAACAAAGGAAAGTATTTTAATTATAAAATATAGATTTTTTGCGGAAATTTTTAAGTTTTTTCTATTCTGTATGTTTGTATATTAGCATATCTGTTTGCATGTGCCTTTTTACTAAAGTGACTAATTTGGTAATTTACATTTAATCTTTTAATTAAAAATTGGCAGGTCTCGGTCTCTTCTTTCTGAGTGCCATCTTAAAAATATTGTTGGTGTTTTATTGTTTGCTTAAAACCTTTGTAAATTTGTACTGCTTATGATTATTTAATTAAATAATAACAATATAACAATAAATAAATATGTTTATATAAAGCTTTGTTTAAGTTTTAATTACGATCGCAATGGAAAATCTTGAAAGGTTTTGTATACAAAAGAAAAAATTCGCAGCAATTATTTGAAATGAAATTTTCGTTTCGTTGAATGCAGTTCGACAAATCCACAATACATTGATGTATATTCCTTTTCCAAATTGGGTTAAGCTATTTTCTGGTTTTTTAAACTAATAAAATAATCTAGTCAAATATTGTTTTATTTTTTTTAAATAATTTTTTTTTATTTAGGTTAGTAAGATGTATTAAAGCATTTGTCGAAATATTTTTATGGGTCATGGTTTAGTTTCCATTTATTGGAATAAATTTTAGTTTTTATTTAGTATCCAATTTAATTTACCTGTTGTGTATGAAATATATTAATAGATAGCACCTGGTGCTAAATTCAGCAAAACCAGCCACGCTGTTATGCAAAATCCAGCGTTAAAAGAACATGCGGTCACGAGTTACTTTAGCCTCAAAGCACGTGAGATCACTTAAGATAATCGTGCAGCAAATTTATGTACACACATTAATATACCCAACGCCACCTAACGGGGTTTGTGAAAACCTACCAAACCGCCAAAACTTAAACTAACCTCGCCGACAACGATTTTAGCAAAATTTCCTCATATAAAATATATTACACCAGACACCGTAATGGGTAAAAGACTCATAAAGCAACTGCGATTATAATAAGAGATAACATGAAACATTAAAAAATTGATAACATGAAAAAGAATACTTGCTGGCAACAAGCATAAAATTGAAATAAGAATACGGAGAACCAGTGGCGCACCCAGGTTTTAAGCTTGGAGGGGGGGGGGGGGGGCAATGACTGGGATTCCCCGATTTCCGAGACGAAAGAATTTAAAATTTAGTGCGTTCGGTAACTGTACTCATGTTAGAGTTGGGAAACTCTGTATATAGTCAATATAGTGTTGGCACTATATTGACTACCCAAATTATAACACTAAACCACCCGGCATGTTTAATTTTTAATACATTTGTTTTTATTTTCATATAAATTATTTTAGGTAAAAAACTTATAAAAACCATACTTGTTTAAGCTGGGGGGGCGGTCCCCCTCGGCCCCCCCTTGGTGCGCCACTGCGGAGAACTCTCGTTCCCAATTTTATACTGCTTACAGCAAAAATAGACAAAAAAAAAGACAAATTATACTAAAGATTTTAATTAATTAGGTATTCAAAATATTTATTGTTGGGGGTGATTTTATTGCTAAAGACCAAATATGGGAATTAAGACTTACCAGAACGGATGCAAGAGTATTACCGAGATCAGTCACAAGAAACAACCTAAATAATTAGTCTAATACTAAGCCAACTCATTGGTCTCCATATATCAGTAAAACTTCAGTAATAATCAATGAAAGTATAGTTATCGTGAAATTTTTCGAAATCCAGAAATTTGCAGAAATATCCACTTTCGACTCATCATACAGGAAAAGTTGTTTTCGAATGATTGGTTCTAGGTTTTTTTTATATATTAAATAGGGTTACTAACTGTTTTATAAAAGAAGCACATTAGGGTTGGCAACTTTAAAAAAAAAATCATTATTTTTATATTTTTTAAAGATTAGGGTTAAAACCTTATTGTTCTTACTAAGTAGGGTTTTTTGGTTTGAAAACATGCTTAGGCTTACCAAACTTTCCCTTTATACATAAAATAGGGTTATCAACTGTTTTATAAAAAAATACTTAAGCGTTGCCAACTCTATGAAAATCATTTATTTTATTTTTTATGATTAGGGTTACTACCTTATTAAATTTAAACTTTGTAAGGTTTTTTGCTTCAAAAACGTACTAGGGTTACCAACATTCTTGTTTATATATAAAATAGGGTTACCAACTTTTTTTATAAAAAAATATGTTAAGGATTGCTATCTTTAGAAAAATTAAATTTTTTATTTTTTAAAAATTAGGGTTTCCACCTTATTTTTTTAACTTTGTAGGCCTTAGGGTTTAAAAACAACATCCTAGAGTTACCAACCTGCTTTCTTTGTACATATTTAAGTGTTGCCTTTTTTAATGAAAAAAATTGTGGTGTGGTCACCACACGACTTTCATTTATTAATTTAAAATGTTTTTTGGGTTAACTATCATATTTAAAGATGTTAAAATGTATGTTGGCAATAATAATTCAATTATTGACGTCTATCACTTTTGACGTGTAGTTAACCCCATTTCACTTTTTGGCAGCTGATTAAATGACATTACGTCTCTGCAACTTAAAATGAATATGAATAATTACACTGACAATGTTGCATAGCAACAGAAAACAATGAGTTCTTAAAATGTTAAATTTTGAAAAAAAATGATAGGAACAAAATTTGTGTAAAATTTATTTTTACACACTTTGTACTCCTGTGTTTTTTTTCATAAATATAATTTTTGGATTTTAGCCAAAAGTCACTGGAACCTCCCAATTTTTGTTAAAAGCTTAAATATGAATTTTCAGGACGATCAGTTTAGCCGTCTGGGTTGTAGAGAGGACACAGACAGACACACAGACAGACACACACACACACACACACACACAGACAGACAGACAGACAGACCGACACCACTTCGAAATCAACTTTTTCTGAACGAGGGAGATCAAAAACTGATATTTCCGCAAAAATCTCGATTTTGATATTTGTCGCGATTACTATACTTTAATTTACTTTGTAAATAAAAGTAAAAAGTTAAGTTGTACTAATAAATATCTCCTAAACTGCTTGGGCGGTTTCGATATTTTTTGGTTTATGGTGGGATTACATTAAAAGCAAAAGGACCAGCCAATTATCAACCGCAAACGCCATCAACTTTTTTATTTTAAACGGAGCAATCGGTATTTTTTACATTAGTTGATGGCGCTTCCGGTCAAACCAAAGTTGTCAATAACATCCGTTAAGGGGAGTATATCACCAAATACAATAAAATAATGCAGAATCCTTCTAAACAAATTAGCTAGCAAGCTGAATATGACCATTAACAGTTTTCAATCAATGAACTTGTGCGATAGAAATTACCCAACAATAACATAAATTGTGTATATATTATAAGGATTTAAAGCAGCTGTAGCAAAAAAAATTAATTCTTTATAAAACCAAGATTTTTTTTATAGATTGTGCTCAATTTAAGTACATGGATGTAATCGCTTTCAATAAATTACAATTATTTTTAATCTTTATTATGTTTTTTATTTTTTAATTATTCTTAAGTGCTTGCTTGTTCCGTGTAATAATTTAAAATTCTTCCTTTCTAAAAATAAAAAAAAGTAATCGTAAGGCCTCTTTTTTTAAAACGACAGAAAGCAATTTTAATTATTATAATCATCATCTAATATATTTAAAACCCATAATCACTTTGAGTTACTAACTAAGATCTATTTGGAATGTGGGAAATCTTATAAAAGATGCCTCACCGGTACTACTAGAGCAGTCAGGTTTTACTGGCTAAAACCATTGAATAGACAAATAAATTGTATATTCAATGCTAAAACGCACTATGTTTACATTATGTTGTATGACACTGTTTTCATCTTACTTATCTTTTACCCTTTTTCCGCAATTTTAACATTTAGTTTTGCCTTACTGTTTCTTTTTTCTTTTTCATATATTTCCTTCTTCTTCATAATTGCTGTTATCATTTCCTTCACTTGCGATGAAAAGCCGCCTGTCATAACTGTGCCTGTGTGGGGTAGAGCTGCTTTGCACGAGAGGGCGCATCACTAATGTATATAGAGTTGCCTAACATACAAAGGTGCAGTCCGCTTAATGTATAATAGATCGTGTGGCTTTACATTTATGCTCCTTTTACTTTATGACGTCAATATTTCACCGTCGTCTTACCGCCAACAACACGTTTGTCCCTCACCTTTGTGTTCCTCTAGTAAAGTGAAGTTCTGATTCTTGAGTTCTTGGCTTATTTCGACCTTTTAGCAAGTAAGCTGGACCCTTGTCTGATCCAGTAATCTAGTAATCCCCGGCTTTCAGCTAGCATGTTGCCGCCACTGTAACCCTTACCATTCCGTTAGCCTTATAGTCGCAGCGTAAGTCCCCGGCTTGTCTTACCATTCCTTTATCCGTACCGGCTGTAGAGTAAGAGTTTTGTTTGTTTCATTTATTGTAGATTTATACATTGCGTTCTATTTTGGACATTTTTATATATTAAACGAACAGAGTAATTATTTTGAACTTTATATTTTTTGAGTAAAAACCTTTAACTTGCGCGTTGGGATTAAATTTTGATTTTCATTTTGAACTTTGCCAAGCAAAGAAAGTTCTACGCTACATACTATTATCAAATTGGCTTCATTATTTCTCAAGCATTCTTTTAAATTCCTAGCATTTACATTATTATTGTGTATGGTGTCTGTTTTATCACATTATTTATAGAGCGATTTTTCCAATACTGTAAATATAGCTTTGGAAGCAGCCATGTCCTGTCAATACTCGTTTCCCAGCAAATTCAATTAAAAAAATTGTTTGCTTGGATATAATTTGTAATGGGATTCATCGCCAAGTTAAAGAGCAGCGGGTTCAGTGCTAAACCTTGATGCAGTCCTACCATCACCTAAAATTTAGTACTCAGGCCGACGGTACTTTTAACTCTAGTGCGGATAATGTGGTACATATTTTGGATCAGTTGAGCGTAGATGTCTAAGGCCCGATTGCACCGACCACACTTAAGCGAGCCTCAAGTTAAGGCTAGCTTAAGTGTGATGCGCAGTGCGCGACTTTCTGCACTGCGACGGCTTATGCGCATCACACTTAA
>JARJDX010104612.1:0-12442 GCA_030264735.1 Gymnusa sp. GC000175
ACATTTTTATAGATCTTTTAAAGCGCTTTATTTTCTTGCTTTTATAGCAAATATTACGTATGCATGAGAAATACAAACATAAAATTCTTTAGTAAATTCGTCATTTTTTTACCCAAAAATAACTCACAAAAGAAAATGTAATGCAAAAAAGCCATAAAATGTTAAAGCTTAAACACTTAAATAAACAAACAACAAGTAAATTATCATACACAACGTTTTTATATAAAAAAAAAATGTAACAAATTATTAAGAAAAATTTGAATAATAATTACGTAAGAAGCAGGTGTGTGCGTTCGCTGGAGTAAAGTTTGAATATATCGCGTAATGGATCCATTCCCCAAACAAGAGCATAAGCTATATCAAACATTAAAATTACGAAACCCTTTTGCGTTCTCTCGCTTGAGCGTTCTCTTCTCATAATATGCTCGGGAACAATCCGGCCGATTGTAACGTCCTACCGGGATGGAAAATAAATGGGTCACTAGGAAGAAAAGCACGAAAATCCAGAGAGGGAAATGCGATCGAACGCACCCACCCTCACTCCTGCCATTTTATATCTTTATTGCACGTTATTTCAACCTTTGTATCTCGTTTTAAATCACCACTTGCGTGAAACAAAACCAGTAATTAGTACACTAATTATTCCCACAAATGACAATTGCCGATTTGATTTACATCACATGGTAAATCATATTCATCATTCAAATTATTCAGTAAATTACTTGCATTTTGACGCAGTTTTAAAATTACTGAAAAATTTGGAGTTTTATTTAATAATCGTATAAATTTTAGTTGATTAGATTGATTTGTTGCGCAATTTTTAAAAAGATTTCATTTTAGTATAAATATTAATGATACAAAGTAACATTTTTGGAGATGAATTAAGTGAATTAATATTTTTAATTAAATAAAACTGCCTGGAATCGAGCAACATTAATTTAATTTTGCTGTACGTAAAATTATACAAAAGGATTTTCATTTACCCTAAAATACTTTTCTTTAATGCAGAAAAAATATAATTGATAATAATATAATGCTGATATTGATGAGCTCCTGGCTAGCTAGTAAAAATAGTAAATTAATAAAAAGCAAAAACTAAAATAGAATTTAAGCTTTCGCGACTTGAGTCGATGTAAATTTTCTTACTTTCGAGTTTAAGTCGCGTATTTTTATGGTTGTTGCCAACGTTTCGCTCGCCATTGCAGCAAGCATTCCAAAAGCGGAAAAGCCCGATAACTGAAGACCTTGTTCAAGTGTGTATGCCCATACCGAGAGGATGAAAAATTAAGAAAATTTAAAAAAACTAAAATAATTTACAAGGCTATCAAAAGCCAAAATAAAATTAAATAAAAATGGTAAAATAAAAAAACTAGGGTGCGTACTCTTTAAAATTAAATCAATTTTTGTGCTGAATGTCTTCAGCAGAAATTTAGTCGTTCATATACAGGGTCCGCCAAATGTATTGCACCAAGCGATTTAGAATTAGTACGCGTGCGATTTTCAGAAATGATATTTTAAGGTTGCATATATTATATACCAGTGCATATTTTGACGATAATTTTGATTTGTTAGTAACAATTGTTTCCGAGTGGTGGCGCCACATATATATTTTTTAAATGACAACTTTGCACGTGCTTCGTGAAAAAAATGACATACAAATAAACGGACAATCAGTAAATATCACGATTCAGAATTGCTGGTAAAAAAATTATACAAAAAAAACCAATCTTTGAAAGAAATATCAAAAATTACGCTCACTTGAAAATTAACTCTAAATTTGAACGCCGATTGAGTCATACCCGTTAAATATTTAAAGATTTCTAACTACAAACTAAACATTTTGAAAACAAGCGTCTACCTATACCCAACTTCATTTTTTTATGTTTTATTTTGTTGCTTTTTTTCTATTTGATCATTTTTTTTATTTCTTTTCCTGTCGCATTTCTTTCTTCACTTTCTTTGTTGATTATTCTATTTGGTTGCTCCACAAATAAGTAAATTTTTTTAATGCCTTTTTTCTCTTCCATTTTTTACCTCTTCTTCTAGTGCATCTTTTTCAGTTGATTTATTTTACTCTCCCTGTTTTTCTGTTTGTCTTATTTGCCAACTTTTTCATCAATATTTTTTTATGTTTTCATATTTTCCCTGATGATTTACTTTTTTCTAGTTAAATTTATTTCGATTCTTTCTCTTTGCCGTTGATTTATCTTTTTTAAGGAATCTTTTTCTACTACTTTCTTTGTTGTTCCTTCTCTTACTTTTTCAATGTATTGTCATTTTCCATTTTTATGCTTTTTATAGCCTATACTTTTTATTTTCACATCTTATTGTTGTTCCTTGTTTCATTTTGTTTTCTTTTGCTTGATTTCTCCGTTTTTTTTTATTTTTTGGTGTTTCGTCTTTGTTCTCTCTTATTGTTATTTTTTCTTTCACTTTTTTTGCTTGTTTTTTACCTTTTTTCTACTGATTTTTTGGTTCTCTTATTTTGCTGGTCTTTGATTCATTTTCTTCATTTCTGATTGCTTTTTCTTCGTTTCCGATTTTTTTCTTGTTAATAATCTTTCTTCCCCTTTCTATTCTCATTTTACTCTTTTTTTGTTTTCTATTTTCAATTTTCCATTTATTTTTTTTGTTTTTACCGTTATTTATTTCTTTTATGTCATATCGCCTACCCTTTCGCTCTTTTTTTGATGTAATCTGAAAAGTCCTATGATGCCCAATGATAAGTAACAGTCTTTATCGCTTTTTTCGTAAATTTCTTTACGCATTTCGATGTTAAATATCATCATTAAAAGTTTAATTATATTTTTGTTGCTTCTTAATCTTGCTGCTTCTTTTTCCATTCAATTTTTTACTTTATCATAGATAAAGTATTGTAATCGTCAAAAAAAAGATGAGATTTTAGTGATTGATTTAACATTTTAAGAACTCATTGTTTTCTGTTGCTATGCAACATTGTCAGTGTAATTACTCATATTCGTATCAAGTTGCAGAGACGTAATGTCTCATCTGCTGCAAAAAAGTGAAATAGGGTTAACTACCCGTCAAAAGTGATAGACGTCAATAATTGAATTTTTATTGCCAACATACATTTTAACATCTTTAAATATGATAGTTAACCCATAAAAACATCTCAAATTAGTCAATGAAAGTCGTGAGGTGACCACACCACCATTTTTTATGTGGTTTTTGCGTCATTTACCTTCTGTTACAGTTGACCTTTTGGCAACAATTTTTAATTTTTTTAACTTTCAAAACAAAATTATTCCTTGTTCGAGGTGACGAGGTGACCAGCTACCACCGAGAACTAAAATAGCACCTTGGTGTGGAAACTACCACAAAACAAATTGCCGCTTTAAGTGGCAGAAAGATAATATTTTCATTATTATTTATAATTATTTTAAAGTTATTAACTTTTTTCTTTATACATAAATTAGGATTGCCAAATTTTTTTATAAACAAAAAATGTTAACGTGTAAGAAGCTGGCCATAAAATATTTTCGAGCCATAGGCTACTGCAAAAGTAAATACACCAAATGAAAGGTCGTTAACTGTTGCAGGCCTAGGACGTTGCGTAAAACGGCTAAATTTCTGAAAATTTAAAAATTACAACCGATGGCTGTAGTTAATAACTTTTAATTACCGATATTAATAACGTTAGAGCATGATATTTGTGATAAATTTAAAGACCTTTCATTTGGTGTACTTACTTTTGCCGTAGCTTCAGTAGTTTTTATTTTATTTGCAAATAAACCTTAACGTTTTATTATTTATATTTTAGAATATAAATATAAATATAAAATATAATAACGCATCGTCGTGTAATTTTTCAATTTTGAATTCTTACCTAAATTGGCCTTAACCTAACTTAATTTGTTAGTTGCTTCTTTTAATTAACGATTTTTATAAAGATATACCATAAAATCTGTGCAGCAGTTAAAGACCTACCTTTTATTTGGTGTATTTACTTTTGCCGTAGCTTCAATGGTTTTCATTTTATTATATATAATAATAATTATATATAAAAATAAAAATAATTTTTAAAATCTTCGGCTCGAAAATATTTTATGGCCAGCTTCTTACGCGTAAAATGTTAGGGTTTCCAACTTTTTGGAAAAAAAACAACTTTTTTTTATTATTATTATTATTATTAATTTATTATTAATAAAGTTGATAACTCCAGCATGTTTATATGCTGGAGTTATCAACTTTATTCTTTATACATAAATTAGGGTTGCCAACTTTATAATAAACTTTTTTTTAAATATTTTTTACACTATATGGCCAAACTTTTTGCCGCGAGGGCCAGATTGGGATTTAAATCCATATGCGGAGGGCCACGTGAATATGTGAATTAAAAAACCTTATTATGACTTTAACAAAATTGCATTTTATTTTTACAGTGAATTACAGATACATCAATAGTAAACAAACATGGCTAAATTACACATAATTAGAAAATTATTTCATGCAACTTTTAATGGAAATGATTGAACTGTGATTTTGCTTAAAGAATTTCTTTAATATTGGGATCAAAATCCGTTTTATCAAATATGTTTTACGCTCTTTTTTTTATTTTCGATATATATTTAGTATTTTTCAAAAACCTTCTTGGGCCGTAGTTTGGACACCTCTGCTATATGAAAATAGGTTAGTATATTAGTTAAAATGAATACCACTTTTTACAAAATAAATACTCGTCTAATGCGCGGTTTTAAAAAACGTAGTTGGTTGACAGTATAAATTTGTTCATACCGTTAACTAACTATGCTTTATAGAACTGATCCTAAATCTATCTCAACTGGATTAAATAACAACGTATCATATATAATTTTATAATTTTATGGGTGAAGCTCACTAAAGCGACATCCAACAGTGAAAAGCAAAACTATAGTCTGTATAGGTAGAACTTTTAGACGAATACAACGACATTCTTAGGGCTGTCCATATACCAGAAAAAAACATAATCTGCAACACAGTAACCGGAGAAATAATTTTATTCATATTCATTCTAAAGGTCAGTCATCCCGGAATGTTTAGGCGGTCGTTTTGGCTTTCAGATTTATTTACTCTCAGCGTGCAACCATTTATTCTTAGAGCTTCACGAGCAATAAGTAGTCTGTAAGGGGTGAACGTAACTGCAGGGAAAATGCGAGAATAGTCGCCTTTCTTTTCCCAAAACCCCCATGCGTACCATTTATTGATATTCAAGGTGGCTGGGCTTCTAGAGATCACGTTGGATGTAAAAAAGTAAAGCTTGATAAGAAATCTGTAGTCATGTGGTATGCACAATTGTGCCCGGAGGATGAATACCATTAACTATTCTTTAACGGTGACCTTCGGTACTACGACATGAAGGTACTGGTAGAACGGACTTTTTTCCTAGCTTTTCATAAGAATTCATAAGAACCCTTGGTTTCTTCTGGTAAAAATATTAATGTAGATTTTGGAATTTTTTGTGATCTCTAAAACTTTGAATGGTTCGGCTAATTTAACTAATTTATTAAAACCAAGGATAAAAATATTTTGGTAGCAATATCAATGGTCCTTCCAACCTTAACTCCTCTTAAGATTAAAAAATTAAAGAATTTGTAGGTAAAGTATTACCCTACCAAACCAAGAACTATTTACACAAAATCGTTTATTGAGGAGAGTTTTAAAAGGTTCTCTCAAAAAAATCCGTGACGAAATAAAAAAACAAGATGAAATAGAGGTTGGGAGAAAAAACGAAGCTTTGAAGAGACTTAACCCCATTTTAACACTTAATTTTTCAACCCTCAAATGGTATAAAAAGCCTTTTATCAACTTCTGATACGCACCTACATTCCAGCGCTTTTTTAATGCTTCCACTACCAAAGATTTGGACGTAACTCAACAAGGTGCACACAAACATAGGTGTATGTATGGCGCAAACAACTGCATATAGAATAATTTTGCCAAGAACCGTTGACCTACGTTAATTGCAACGGTCAAGAAACTGTGCCAAATACAAAGAAGAGATTAGTATACAAGAGAAAAAAACACTATAAAAGCTTGGCTATTTTGATGTTAAGAAGAAAGTGGTCCAAACCACACCTCCACCGATTTCAGACACCCATGCCGCACAAAAAAAAACCGGCAGAAGATGTACAGCAGTACTCTACTTCCAGCTACAAAAGTTGCAAAGCTTGTTAGACTCTCTAAAGAGCCAACCGGAAGTGGTAGCTTATTGATTTTTCGGTTTTACTAAAATATTTTAAAAACTATCAAGTTTATAAAAAAACAAAAAAGTACAAAACTGATTAGAATTAAATTTTCAACCAATTTCGTTTTTATCATATCTTTAAAGTTAAACATTCTAAAAACTCATTGTTAGTCCAATTATTCTCATCAAGTTGCAGATACATACTGTTATATAATCAGCTGATAATTAATAAAATATGGTTGTAAATCTGTTAAAATTGACGTCACTAGTGCAATTATTGCCAACATACATTTTAACAAAATAAAGTTGCTGAGATATGGCGGTATATTCTATTCTCCTGATAATAATTGAAATGTGGTTACGTTTCTTTTAAAAGTGACGGATGTGTCTCAAATTAGTAAATAAATGTCGTATGGTGACCACACCTGCATTTTTTAGTTTTTTGCATATATTTTCTAGAAAATGAGTTTTTTTGCTAACGCAAAATTTAAGTAGCTAACATTTTGTTTATATACCAAGTTAGAGAAAAAAAATGGATAAAAATTAGTTTTATAATTTTGTTATATAGTTTTTTAAACTTATTTAATATGCATATTTTAACAAATAATTATAACGAAATAAATAATAATCGTTCTAGATACAAATAAAATTATATATTAATAGTATAGACATGCAAATGTATCAAAACATACATGCAGTAATAGTGTAATAAATTTTACCTCATTGTGAAAGTGCTGAAATACTGGATTTATACTTAAAAAATAATATTTTGTGTGTATATTTAAGAGCTCAAAAGATTTCAAACAATACATATTTCTGAAAGATATATTATGTTTAGCAAACAATAGTAATGGCTTCGCTCTTTGTTGTTTATCTAGCCATTTCTAGAATGGAGGATAAAAGTATTTATAATATATTCTTTGTTTCGAAATTATGTATTTGTGTAGTTTAGCACTTAAAGTAAAAACAATTTTGTTAGTTTATTCAACCACATTTTGATATTTTATTGCAAGAATTATGTACCATTATGTTGAATTAAGTTAAAATTATGTTTATGGTAATGTATATTTCTTATCAATACTTTATTATACCAATTGGTCATTTTATCAAAAAAAAATTTCAACTCAGCCTAGTAAATTAAAATACCGCTTTTGAGTTTCATACTTTTGATCCAGAACCACTTTTTCTTCTTAAATGCATAACAAAAATATCCAAATAAATTAAAAAAAAAGAAGACTGAATTTTTTTGTTATTATAAAAAACGGAATCCACTCGAAGATGATGGATATAAAAGTGGCTATTTTATTAATATAAATGATAAAAACTCCCTTCATCTCTTTCTTTAGATTTTAAAATTATGAATTTACAAATTCCTTCTTTACATCATGTAACTAATAAAAAAGTCCTAAAAAAGTAAAGTATTTTGGGCAAAAAAAGCCTTTCTTTTCTCTTATTGCCTGTTCCTATCCCCTAATACTGCATGGGTGTAATTATTTGCGCTTCCGACGTTTGCAATAATATCGCTAAAGATAACTACTGTTTCTGTTTTTTGGATTTTATTAACCACTGTTTCTAGTGAATAATCATACATTTTTAAACACGAAGAGGTTTAATTAGGCCCTGAAGTACGTTAACGGAGTACCGACTACGCGAAAAAAAAAATGAAGAATAGCAGGAAAGATGAACTTAAGGAATGACGACCAAAAAGGGACAACGATTTTATAAATAATTAGGGCAGAAAGCTCTAAAAAATTTGGGCATATACTACCAATAAAGGATAAAAAAATTTCAAAACTAGAAAGTACCGGTAAAAGGAGTCAGCCTTGAAAATCATAGAATGAGAAAATAAGACAGGCGATGGTAGAGCGATCTTGGGTAAAATATCTAAGTAGAGACTTATAAAAAAGAAATTTAAAAAAGTGGAAATTGAGTTGAAAAGTTTACACGACATTTTTTAAATGTAATAAATGCATTTATATATTTAAACTGCTTGAGGAAGTAAGTTGGTAGATTGAGTAGCTCACCAACTTAAGCAGCCGGTCCCAAGCCCGACTAAAAGAGGAGGGTTCCAGGACCTGATCAGCAATCAACTCTGACTAAAAGAGAAAAAAACACTTATAGGACCAACCCACTACCTCGGAAAATGACGGATACAACGTTGACGCCACGGCAAAGAAAAATATTGGCATTGAAACACGAAAAAAAAGAAAACATCTATTAAGAACAGCATAATGAAATATCAAATCTCTTAATAACCGACTATAGAAAATAAAGAAAAAACTAACTGAAAGGAAAATAGATTTCTGCGCAAACCAAGAAACCCGTAAAAAGGTAAAGGTCGTAATAGGCGAATACTTATCAGCATTACTGTGGTGTAAGCAAAGAAATAAGAGCAAACTAAGACGTAGGAATGCTAATACATAGAAAGTTAGGTAACCAAAATCATTAAATGTAAGTACATTTCAGAACGAAGAGTAACAGCAAAGATGAACATTTCGATAAGTAACATGGTATGCATAACATAAGAGAAGAGTTCTACGAAAGATTACAAGGAGTAAACGACCAATACCAAACAGGGAAACGATAATAATTCTGGAAGATTTTAATGTCCGGTTTAGAGATAACACAATACCAGAAATAAAATAAAGGTTTAATGACGACATACCAAAAAGAAAAAAGCGAACTTCTAGTCAGCCTGTGTGCCACATCTGCAAATAATTAACACAAATTTCAACCATATATCACAATACAAATACACGTACCAAAATACAGGAGAAAATGGATAAATGATTGACTATGTAATATCATCGACATTTAATGCCTAAAATCTGTAAATATAGGAAATGACCATAATGTGATCCTTGCAATTGGAGAGTGTCAAAGGAATACAAAAAAAAGCAGCCAGAAAAATTCAAAACCTCAAAGCCGAAAGTGGAACTGAATCAAAAGGGCTCAATAAGAGACCTATAACAAAAAAGGCTAGCTCAAAAATTAAACAGCAATGAAATAAGATCTGATGATAAAGTGAAACAAAGCTGGAATAAGTTTAAATCAAATATAATGAGTGCAGCGAATGAGACTAGGTTAGAGGAAAATATCAGCGAGAAATCCATTTGCAAACAAAACACATTGGCTCTTAGAAGAAGTAAAAACTAAGTAAGAAAAAAGTATAAAGAGCAACCAGGACACCACAAACGTACCAAAAATATAAGAGAATCAGAATTGAAATCAACCGGTTAGTTTGGTGGATCAAAAATAACTATTGGGAGCAGTACTCAAAACAAATGGAAAATTATTTTTATGGGCAACAAAAAGACATGTGGAGATTAATCAGAGACAAAGAGTAGTTCCAAGGGAACTCTTGGAAGCTGAACACCTAAATGGTGACACATCGTTGTACGAACGTTAAGTTTAATTAAAAATGGTACACCAAAAGTTCGTGCTCCCATCCACAATCTTCTCCTAACCCAGTCACAACATATCACAAGTCGCGCTTCGGAAATTTAAAAACCGAAAATCTGCGTGAAAGGATGAAATACCAAATGAATTATTGTAATATGGGGGAAGATCATGCACCGACGTGATCTTCACAATAAGATAAATCAAAGAAAAAGCAATTGAGTTTAATACACCAGCATTCATGCATTGTTGATCTTGAAAAAGCTTTAGACAGAGTAAGACTGCAAGACGGTATATATTTACGCATAAAAAAGAACACCACAGATGGACATAATTGGAACAATTACGACGTAATGTTTGAATAAGTAAAGACGAAGAGGGGGTACAATTTTAATTAAAAAGATCAAGCATCTGCTACGCTGACGATGCCGCACTAATATGCAACAACGAAGATGACTTGCAAAGGATGCTACATGAGTTAAACAAAGTTCCAAAGTCTAAAACAAAAAAATTATGGTTATTGCACCAGCACCGATAAGATACAAATTAAAACTGGATGACAACATATTAGAGTAAGTACGATTATTTACCTCTTTATCTATGGGGAACTTATCGACGAAATTGAAGAACAGACGGCAAAGGCAAACAGAATAGTTGGGTGTCTCAATAACTCAATACTGCACAAAAAAGAAACATAGAAAAGCATGTGAGAGGACGAATTTACATAGCTGTTATAAGACCCATTGTAGCCAACGCCGCGGTAATGACCCAACAATAGTAGGATAAGCTTGATGCTTGGGACCACCAAGATGAAAATGTACTAAGAAAGGTGGGCGAGCAACAGAGACACCAGAAACGCTTGAGGAGTCGCAGACATCAACAGTTAGATAGACTTTTGAAAAGAAGAATGTAATAAACACATAAATAGAATGGATGCTAACAGACTAGTGAAGATATCCCGCAATAAATCCCTAGTACCGTGCAGATTTCTGTGTAGGTCAAAAAAATTTGGGCCGATTCACTTAAGGGCTGTTTACACTTTGATTAGTGATAGTGCAAGTGTTAAGTAAAGTGTTTAGTAAAATCACTAAACCCGTTTGGACACCATGTGTTTAGGGTAAGTGTTAAGTAATTTTGCGAGTATACTGTTTAGTAGACTTGCACAAGTAGTGTGATTAGAACACCTGCATGTTGAGCTAGTCGGCATTCCTTACCCTATTCTTTACCCCCACTATTACAGACTTGAAACAAACATCCAGAAATCAGTAGAAGTGGTAGATATCTTCAACAAACAATTTTCGCCTTTTAGAGGTCCACTTACTCTACCATAATCTAGTTGGTTTTTCTTGTTTTATATGAATTTCCTCAACAACAAAATTCAATATTTCTTTTAGTACGCTCTTGAATCCATGAAAAATAAATGAATTGATCCCTTTTACACTTTGAAACTCAAAATAATATTCTAATATTTTTAATCACTTGCACTTAACAATATTGGACACTACTAAACACTTACACTCGCACTAAAACTTTACTAAAAATTTACTTAACACTTGCACTCATACTTGAACTAATCAAAGTGTAAATAGGGCTTTATGCACTGAAGAAAAACAGGCAACTATGCCTAGATAAAAGAAGAATAAATAACTGCAAGTTTTTTTATTATTATGTGTATAAGTTAAAATAATAAATTAATCATAAACGAATATTTTTATTCAGTATATAGATTATCCGTTGAGTATATCCCATTACTCAAGAATATAGAATAGAATATAGAATATATCCCTTTACTCAACGGTTTATCAGAGTGGATTTTAATAAAAATTACGATCCATTCATCAAATGCTGGATGAGACCTAAAGTGTAATTTTTTATTGTAGCAGGATTAAGTATAAAAGAAATCAAAATAAATTTGCATTTTATTGTGATGCCCTAATGGCTATTTATATGCCATATCACGACGGTAAAGCTGCGGGCTTTATAATATTATAATATTTAACATGCAATGCGGCAAATAAATAGTGAAAGTTAATCAATTTTTGAAATTAAAAGATGAAAGCTTAGTAAATTGTTATTAAAATTATATGGATATTAGAAAAATACAAAAATTTTATTTTATATTATGGTAGATATAAAAGTAATGTTAATGAATTTTTTAAAAATCGCATACCATTTCTTTGTCTTTCCTGTAGTAAATTATTAATTTTGAATTATATTTAAAAATAAATATAATTATCGTAGGCGTTTCTTTGCAATATAAAACTGAAGAGTAATAGCATAAAAAAGAAAACTGGATTATTAATCACGATAGGAAAGAAGGTCTACAAAAAATATTCGTAAGTACAATGATGCCCTGGGTACGATGCGTCCTTGTAGGCTCAAAACAATAACAATAATAAGTGGTTCTAGAGGTCGTCAGAGTCACGCTTTTTCAATAACGGCCAGAGAATAATCTTATTGGAATACGGTAATAAGTGATGTGCAGATAAAAAACTGAGATGTTTCATGTGATGTCCTTTCTCCTTTACTCAGCATCGTAATAGCCATAATCGCGCGCATTGACCCAGCTGGAGCAACCATCAACTACTACGTTTATTTATAATTTTTAGTTTCATCTAATTAGGAACATTTACCATTAATAATTAGTTATGGCAAATTTATGATATTTAATAATGAATTAAACGAAGACAAATTATTTAGTACGTAGGTATGTATAAATAATGGCAAGGTGCAAATATAAGCAATTCGATTAGGTTTCAAGGTTGTTTTCTATAAAAAATATAGCTAGCTATTAACTTTCCATGTTAAAGATAATTAAAGTTTTATTAAAGCAACAAGTAAACAATTTCCTTCAAAATG
>JARJDX010104628.1:0-13675 GCA_030264735.1 Gymnusa sp. GC000175
AAAAATATTACATTTTATGTGAAAATATGAAGTTTATTTCTTGAAATTCTAAACCGGGACAGAAAATTCTAAACCGGGACACAAAGGGTATCTCTCGGGACACCGGGACAACTGATCCAAAACAGGATCTGTCCCGGCCAAACCGGGACGTCTGGTCACCTTACACATACACATAAACACAAACAGGCGCACCACTATTTTTCAATAAAAAAATCTCGAAAATTTTTGAGATTGCAATGTTTTCTTTTACTTCGTTAATGAAAGTAATTAATTTGAGACCATATTTTTGCTAAAACTTTGCGCTTAAAATAAAATCAAGAACATATACTTAAACTATGAACATCCTTTTGTGGAACACCCTATATTATTCAAAAATACTTAATTCAATTTTAAATATTTTCCATTTCCATATTTTTTCGTGCGATTTAAGCGTAAATAATCATTTTCAGTATTTTCGCTAGTTGCGTAATTTCCTTCTTTGTTTCCCGTCGAGACTTACATATAATAGTTTACTGGACGCTTTGTTGCGTTCAATCGAGATTAGGTAAATCGCTTCGTATTCAGCGTAGATGTTGTCTATGTAAAGTTTCGGGGTTGGCAATTTTCTGAGATAAACGAGCATTTGCGGTTATGGTATCTCGCAACTCTCTTTCGTCGGGAGCTTGAAAGGGTAAGTCTATTTGACCCTTGGAGAATATTCCGAAGATTCACTACGAAAAGGAATTCGGGTTAAAGTTTTAGCTTGAATTATTGCTTTTTGGAAATAATGGAAATAAAATATCACAGTAAACTCACCCATATTCTATAAGATAATGGTAAATAAATCACGTATAAACGCACGTTCTAATTTTGTATTAGGAATTAACTTTACCTAGTGGTGGCGCTGCGATCAATCTATCAATGGACACTTTAGTCGGTATCATTCAGTTATATATACAGGTTAGAAGCAAATGCAAGGAGTATTTTTGTGTGTTTTCACACTAAACAGAAAATAATTAAAACTTAACAATTAAAACACCTATTTATCATAGGATTTCTACATGAATACAATGAATGTCTACCGACTCGAGTTAGTTCACGATCTACCGCTAGAGGGCGTCTCTTTTAAAGTTAATTCCCAAATGATTTAGTTTTAATTTAAAAATAAATATAAAAATGTTTTAAATTATTAAAATGCAATAAAAAAAATATAAAAAGTATTTTTATCAAATTTTGAACACACAACCTTTGTTTTTGCGTAATAATCCGCGCGCGATGATTATTACTTTGTATTTGTACACAACTTCAGTTGATTGATTTTATTTTTTGCATTAAACATAATAACTCCAATCAAATTCAACTTTATAGTGAATTTTTGCTTACAAATCCGCACAGTTTGGATTTTGCATACAACTTTATAGACAACTATATGATTATATTTGATTTTTTGCATATTGTTCCGCACAAATGATCTTTTGTGTTCAACTTTATATTGGGTTGGTTTGGATTGGGCTGCGTTACGTACGGTTTCAAAACTTGTTTTTGCTCAGAATGTACCCTTGTTGGTACTCATATAACGCGGAATTTGCTCAGCCTTCCGACGCGACTAACCGGGTTGTATTTCCCAAAAAAAAGGTTAGGTTAGGTTGGGTTATACGTACTACCTCGTAAATTTAAAATAAATATATTTTAACAAATGATGAAAAATTAATATTTCACAGTTTTGTGTTTTACGTTCTATTATTTTAAGAAATTCTGTTCCCGGCGCATTCACCATTTATAAATATACAAATTACATAATTACATGGAATTAAAAAACATATTTTAAAGAAATAAAATTATAGCATATGTAAATGAAGTTATATTCATATAATTGGCACAAGTATTTGGCCTTTCAAAGTCTGGCAAAGTACCAATATTCAACATATATTAAGTAGTTTAGTGCACCAATAATTTACCAAATGGATATGTGCTTAATGCACTTTTAAGTATTTATCGACTTTTATTATTTGTAATTGAGTATTATCGATAAAATAATACTTTTTAAATACTAAATACTAATACTAGCTGTAAGATAAATCCAATAAAATACCTGCGTTTTCGAGCAAAAATTCATTATTAAAAAAAATGGAGGTGTGGTCACCACACGACTTTTATTAACTAATTTAAGATAAGTTCTTAAAATTTGTGTAAAATTTATATTTACACACTTTTGTACTCCTATGTTTTTTTCATAAACTCAATAGATTTTGAAATTTTTGCAAAAAACCTAAAAACCTCACCAATAAACTACCACTTTCTAATTTTGAATTTTAGCCAAAAGTCACTGGGACCTCCCAATTTTTGTTAAAAGCTTAAATATAAATTTTCAGGACGATCAGTTTAGCCGTCTGGGCTGTAGAGAGGACACAGACAGACACACAGACACCACTTCGAAGTTAACTTTTTCTGAATGAGGGAGGTCGAAAACGGATATTTCCGCAAAAATCTTAATTTTAAAAATTGTCGCGATTACTATACTTTAATTTACTTTGTAAATGAAAATAAAAACTTATCGAGTAATCTGTGATTTCTTCAAATAATTACACATTAGACCACATATAAAGAACAAAAAATTTTTGTTATCCTTATGTTATTAATTAATTAAATTAATTTTAAAAGATTTGTTTTGTTACGAGTTGGTACAACAATTTATATAGCCTAAGACGATTTATATTGAAATGATAACATCTAGAATCCTACATGTACAAGCTGCAAGTTTGTAAATGCAAAAAGGAAATATTTATCTTTCAAAGCGCGGAATACAATCCACACGAACTTCATGTTTACTTAAAGGTTGGCTCACTTCGTGTGGATTTTAAACGTTAATTTTATAGGTGAGTCTTGTGAACAGTGCCATATTATAAACACCCCGAAACTACGTGCACCACTAAACTAACATGATATGATTTACTTTGTACCAGGAGCGCAACCAGCAGTCAATTTTAAGAGGGTTATTAATTACTTGGTTGAAATTTTGTACAAATTAAAGGTACATATTTGTAACGTTATAGAAGATCAAGAAATAAATTGAACAGGGAATAATGTGCACAGAAACGAAGTAAATTATAAACGACGTAGACAAAGGCAGCACGAAGAAAGTAAAATTTTATTAAATTTATTCCCATCTGTCATTATATTAAGATGACAATTAATGATATAGGTTATATATCATTTAAAACTGACGGATGTTACTATCGGAGTTATTGCCAACATATTTCACAACAAGAATTAAGTTGCAGAGACATACTGACAACGTAACTGGCGAATAATATCAAATTCGTAAATGAAAGTTTTGTGGTGACCATACCTCCATTTTCTGCAATTAATAAGTTGCTTGGAAATAATTGTCAATGTGTATTCCTACTTTTAATTTTTATTTAATTATATTTTTGTGAAATGTGGCAATATGTCAATATGTCTTAAACTGGTATACGAAAGATGTGTGGTGACCACACACCGACTTTTTATAAATATTTTATATTAATATTTAAGTTAATATAGCATGGACAAGAAATAATTGTGCAGAAAACCCCAAGGACAAAGGACAATGAACGACACGAACAACGTTTTATTGAATTTATTCCCATCACGTAGCAGAAACATGGTGTCATTATAATCAGCTGACAATTAATGAAATAGGTTATATATCATTCAAAAGTGACGGATGTCACCATCGGATTGCCAACATGCATTTTACAACAAAATGAAGTTGCAGAGACATACTGCCAACCTAATTGGCTGATAATTATAAATTTAATTAATAAAAGTAAGATATGTTTTAAATTCGTAAATGAAAGTTGTGTGGTGACCGCACCTCCATTTTAATTTGAACAAAAACCATAACTGGATTTGGTTTAAGAAATCAACAATATTGATGCAATCAGAAATTTTGAGAAAAATGCTGAAAATATGTTTTCCCTTTCTCATTGCTTACTGTTACTCAATGCTAAATTCAATTTCAAATCTTGCACAAATCAACAAAATTTCCGATTTTCACTAATTAAATGTTCACAGTGTTTCACGCAATTTCCTAGAAGGAGGTTAATATTGCCCTAATTAATGGCACGCTAATTTCTTATGCGGTTTGTAACGCATAGGGCGATGATGTTAATCTGCCTGTCTGTTAAACTGTCATTAAACAATCCGTTCATGTTACGTTATGGCTTTCCTATGATTACGTTTTGGATAACACTTACGGCTAACGACCGTGCAGATTACATTCATTACCTGCAGTACAGCGCAAAATATTAATTTGGACCCCTTGGGAATATTCAATTTTGAATCATTAAATTTATATCAGAGCATTTAATCGCTATTTAATTGTTTAACATCAACGAAATTAATCAAAAAATATTTTTTATTTGTTATAAATGACGTTTGGAAATAATACATAAAATAATACATAAAATGACATAAAATATGCAAAAGTGACACTTAAAAATGAAATGGCGACTAAAAAACAAAATGGCGACTAAAAAACAAAATGGCGGCTAAAAATGGCGGTTAAAACAAAATGGCGGCTAAAACAAAATGGGCGCTAAAACAAAATGGTGGTTAAAAACAAAATGGCGATTAAGAAATAAAATGGCAGTTAAAAAAACAAAATAGCGGCTAAGAAATAAAATGGCGACTAAAACTAAAATGACGACTAAAAACAAAAGGTACACATAAAAGATAAAACCAATATACAAAATTTAAAGCAAATAACAAAGAGTTGGCCAAATGTAGTTTAAAAGACTTAAAATAAAAATCTATTAATAGAGAAGAGAATAAAAAATAAAATACAAAATGGCGCCAAGAAAATAATATGGCTTTAGATATTGAAAATGACAACAAATTATATATGACGACCAATTAAAAACATCAATCATTTAAAAATGGCGTGTAAAAATACGCTACAACAATAAAATGGCTTTGGATATTCAAAATGGCGACAAATTAAAAATCGCAAACAATTTAAAAATGGCAACCAAAATAAAATAGCGCCTAATTAAAAATGGCGACCAATTAAAAATGGCGACCAATTAAAAATGGGGACCAATTAAAAATGGGGACCAATTAAAAATGGCGACTAATTAAAAATGGCTACCAATTAAAAATGGCGACTAAATAAAAATGGCCACCAATTAAAAATAGCGACCAATTAAAATAGGCTACCAATTAAAAATGGCGACCAATTAAAAATGGCGACCAATTAAAAATGGCAACCAATTAAAAATGGCGACTATTTAAAAATGGCGACCAATTAAAATGGCGACTAAATTTAAAAATGGCGACCAAAAAACAAAAGTTTCCATAAAACAAATTCTTGTTTGAAAAACAAAATACCGTACCTATAAAAAACTAAATGGCGACTGTTATAAATGCAAAAAAAAAAACATTTTATAATTATATAAATAATTTTAATAAATTTTTTGATATATGTACTTTACATTTTATATAAAATACAAAATGGCGTCAAGAAAAAAATGTGGCTTGAGATATTTAAAATGGCGAGCAATTAAAAATGCCAATCATTTAAAAATGGCGTGTAAAAAACAAAAATGCGCTAAAACAACAAAATAGCTTGAATATTTAAAATAGTGACAAATTAAATATGGCAAACAATTTAAAAATGGCGACTAAAATTAAATAGCGTCTAAAAAAAATGGCGTTTCATTAAAATGGCAACCAATTAAAAATGGCGACCAATTAAAAATGGCGACCAATTAAAAATGGCGACTAAATAAAATTGGCGACCAATTAAAAATGGACACCAAATTTAAAAACACAAAAAGACACAAAGTTTTCACAAAACAAATCTTGACCGAAAAACAAAATGACGTTTAAAAAACTAATGGCAACTGTAATAAATGCATAAAAGAAATATTTTATAATTATATGAATAATTTTAATAAAATTTTTGAAAAATAAAAACAAAAACGCGTTTGTTTATTGTTTTGGGAAACGTCAATAAAAATATATTGCAGCATCATTTTTTATGTGTTAATATGTGGTTTAAAATTTATAGCGTATTAAGCAATAAAAACGAGCATTAAAATCTTTTATTGCGTGTTTATTTTTTTATGTAAACAAAAAAAAATGTTTGAATTTTAAATCGTTTTACTTAAACCTAATTAAACTTCGAAATTTTATTTTGCTTTAATTTCCATTTGGGCTAATGTAAGTTTATCGAGTGATTTAACCCTCATGCATATGGATCATGTCTACTGCGATACGGTTGTTACCCATGCTTGATAGATGTCTCCGGGATTCTCGAAGTTAATGGGGTTTTTGCTCGAAACATTTTCACAACTATATGTTTTGTTTAACAAAAAAATGCACTTACAAAGCACCCACTTTGCAATTGTTTGTTGCTTAAACTAAAGGCGAAAGGTGTAATAAATCGTCATCCTTCAATAAACTCATTTACCTCCCTTAAATCCTTCAATTTGGTAAAGTGTTTTCTTAAAAGGGAACCAAAGTAAAAAAAATAGTTGAATTGGGATAAATTGAAGGGAGGTGTTTAAAAATATTTTTAGTTTCCATATTTTAAACCTAATAACAAAATTAAATTTAGTTGTTATGCCGTTGCCATGACAAAATTTACTAAATATGAAGAGTAGGCAACTTTTTTTCATACGTGTGAAACAGATATTTTAAGTTTATTTCGCCATTGGGGGTCCCGGGCTTGGGTAAAAAAAGAGGAGGAGGGGGAGTAATAGCCTCCCAGTTATTAAGCTTCATCTTCCGGATGATTATTCTTGTTCTTATTTTAAGATTTTTTTTTATGATAATTTTAAAATCGTGCTAGAATCAAGTTCTTTTAATAAATAAAAGTAACGTACGTAAAGATTCCTATTCTATAGAAACATTTAATTTTCTCCATGTCACTTTGATCGACCCTAATAATTTAATTTGCTTTCATTGAATAAATAAAAAAGTTAATTTCGTTTGATAAAATCCAATTTTCTGAGGCTTTGTTCATCTAAGCTATTGCTATACATGAGGAATCAATACGGACACCACCACGAAACCAATTTACATATGCATACACTCAGACGGAACAAATATTAACTTAATGTTCTTTTTTAGCTTAAAGAACTAAAATCTAGACTTTAATAAAGTTAAAAAAAAAAATTAACGAGCAAGTTGTGGGATTTTTATGCATGTAATATAATTTCGATTGGACAAAGATTAATGTTTAAAATATTATTATATTTCTTCGTGCTCAAAGATAATTGTTAGTAATATATTGTGCAGCTTGCCCAAGTTAGCTAGACGTCTGACTTTGGATGCGCACAAGTGAAAACACGAAACTAAAAATGGTGAATTGAAATAAAAATGGCGGACTGAAAACAAAATGGCGGATTAAAAACAAAATGGCGGTTTAAAAACAAAATGGCGGAATAAAAACAAAATGGAGGAATAAAACAAAATGGTGGACTAAAAACAAAATAGCGGTCTAAAACAAAATAGCGGTCTAAAAAAATGATGGACTAAAAACAAAATGGCGAATAAAAACAAAATGGCGGACTAAAAACAAAATGGCGGATTAAAAACAAAATGGCGAAAAAAAACAAATTGGCAAATGGACACAAAATGGACAACTAAAATAAAAATTAGAATCATAAAGCAAAATGAAAAAATTTAACTGAAAAAATGGTTGCAAAATAAAAACAAAATGGCGAACTAAAAAAAAATGAACTAGACCCAAAATGGCGAACTTAAAACAAAATGACATGGCGTTAAAGCAAAATGGTAAACCAAAAAATTCAATTTAGCAATTTTATTAAACATTATTGTCGCAGTGAGAATTCAAAAAATAAAAAATTATATTTAAGCCTGATTATTTGATTTTAATTAAAGCTAAAAAAAAACATAAAACAAATTCGTTAATTAATTAATCAATATTTCCGTTTTTATCATATTATTAATATTCAGCATTTCCATCAATTTTATTACCTTTGATCTCTTACGCCAAAGTCATTAAAATTAATCCCATACAGTTTGTAACATACAACAAATATCGGAAGCCACGAAACTACACTATACGTGCGCTATTAAACTTTGTTTTGAAGCTTGAGAGTTTCATATCACTCATTCAAAAGTGCAACCTCAAAGGAGCACATTAAAATATCCTTAATCACACCTTATAATTCGCTTGTGTTGTGATAACGCGTTCACATTGTTTTCTTATGAATTTTATTGTTGTTCGTTTTCTTTACTTTGCGTTTACTACAGCTGCAGCACAAACAAAATGGATGCCTGTTTACTCGGGATATCAAGAAAAGATCTCGACGAGAAGATTAATTACGACGCCTGATATTTTCTGAGGATGGATGTGGCGTTTACATGACTAAAAGTTTTAAATTAAAAAGATTTTACTTATCACCTTGTAATTAATTAATTTTTCTCAAGATAAAATAACTTTAGGATTATTTTAAAATGGTAAATGGGAATTTTTTTTTTTTGTATACATATGGGTTATGATTTAATAAAACACGCATTACTTTACTCCAGTTTATAGGCAACCAACTATTCAAATTGCAATATTAGTTGCCTATTTAATCAGGTGTTGGTTGTTTCTCATGTTGTCAGGTTAACTACACGAAAGAATGTTAGTTTCCATGAGTTGTCACAAAATGAATTTTCTTACGTTTGGGTTTATGTCGAGTGGTTTGTTGGTTATTACAGAAACATTGGCCAACAATATTTTGTTTACAACCGCACTGAAGAGCCCGTTTGTATAAACCAAGGTTTCAAGGTTTCACTCGCCATTGAGGGGAGCATTATCAAGTGGATTAATTTCGACTACCGATTTTGATCCACCAATTTTTAATTTATGATTTTTTTTATTTTGCGTTTTAAATTATATTAAATTAAGCATGTTGTTTCCTTGCTTTTAGTTAAATGTAAGAAACTTCTTGTTGTAAGCTAAATGTAACAAAATGAATGATGATTGGTTAAAGATAAAGTAGTTTCCTGGTTTGAAATGGATAGGCAACTATGTGGTAATATTAGCATTACTATTGGATTTTGGAAATAGTGTTCAGTCAGGGTGAGTAATTTACTGTGGAAGATGTTTGGAATACATCACGGTATTATTTATCTTTTCCAGGTTTTCTTTTTTCCTCAAAAGCCATCATTAAATTAATATCTACGCGTAAAGTTTTTAAAAAAAAATTACGTTTTTTTTAACAGTTTTCATATTTATATGTATGTATAAACTGCATCATTAAAACCTTGATAAAGTTTGGAAGCACAACAATTTTTAGTCAGAATGAATATATAATATTCCATTGAAATCAACGAAAAAGATTTTGCGCTATTCTTATAAACCTAAAGAATATATTTTCTTTGTGGAATGTTTCATTATAAAAGGGAATATTGTGTGCATATGCTTAAAATGTATCAAATAAAAAATATGTGAGCAAATGAGGAAGTAAAATTTAATTCTTTTCGGTGTAAAACTAAAAACCTTAGACGCTTTCTTTACTTGAAATATTTTTATTTAGAATATCAACGATATACAGGGTACAAAATATAAAATACGAAGCACAATGAAACACATACATGGTTCTGTTAATTCTCTTTTTGTCTCGTTTATCTACAGATATCTTATATTAACCAGGAGCTCGCAAAGGCTTGTCGTTGTTGTTATTCTTAAAGAGATTTAAGTTTTCTCTCATGTAGTGGCAAAAATTTGGGGTTTTATAATTAAATGTCGAAGTTACGGCGTCTCAAAGTGAAAGATTTAGTTTGCACAATTCTTTATTTGGACTTTCGTAACTTTTTAAAATTAATTTGAATTGTTGTTAAACAAAATTATTCTTAAAGAGAATTAAATTTTCTTTCATATAATGGTGAAAAATTGGGATTTATTAAACAAATGTCGAAGTTACGGCGTCTCAAAGTGAAAGATTTAGNGGCGAAAAATTGGGATTTATTAAACAAATATCGAAGTTACGACGTCTTAAAGTGAAAGATTTAGTTTGCAACATTTTTACAAAAAGTACAATTTTTTATTTGGACTTTCGTAACTTTTTTAAAATTATTTTTATTTGTTTTAAAACAAAATTATCCTTAAAGAGAAATAAATTTTCTTTTAGATAATAGCAAAAAAATGGGAATTAATAAACAAATATCGAAGTTACGGCGTCTCAAAGTGAAAGCTTTAGATTGCAACATTTTTACAAAAAGTATAATTTTTTATTTAGACGTCTGTAACTATTTTAAAATTATTTTTAATTGTTTTAAAAACCCCAGAGCTGATCCTTGTGGTACCATCAAGTAATCGCGTATTCTTTTCCATCTCAGTCTGTGACATTCCTAGGCATGAAATAGCTCTTTATAGCCTTTTAGGCGATATGTTTCTGATGTACATCTCTTCTGCAATTAGATATCAGGATGCTAAATTAAAAGCTTTATTGGTATCAAAAGTGACAGGGTTACATTCACCTTCATGTTTCAACGATTTCCTTGCTTCTTAATTTAATTGATTCTTTCTATGGGCTCCATGGATGACCTACTCGATCTAAAGCCAATAGTGTTCTGAGCGGTTTGTATTCATCTCCAGCTCTATTAGTAGTTTGGCTACGAGAATTTGTTAAAAAGCTTATTTATAACTACAAAACTTAAAGCTAAATTAAGCTCAAAATTGGCTGTTTACTGCGTTTCCAAATAACCGAAATTCTTGATTTTCAGAATTTTCCAACTGGAATTTTTAGGACAAATAATTTTGGCCAATTTTGTATCCATACTTTTGTTTTTTTATTACTTGCCAATAATACGATCAAAATTGTGATTTAAAATCGTTAAATAAAACTTTTCTTAATTGAAAATGTTGTCAACAACAACAACAACAACAACAACAACAACAAATGTGTCAACCTTCTGAGATCCAAAACTTTGTTGTCGTCGCGTTTAATGATTTTAAGACGAAATTAAATTTGCATCAAGCGGGCTCCCAAGCAAAAATTTTAATTTGAAAATTGGGATAATGCACGGGTCGATTTTAATGACGCAAATTGGATTTAATCTCTTCAAGAGATGAAAATAATATTTTTAAGGAAAGTGTTGGGGAAAATGTAATTCCTGAGGGATTGTCAAGGGTGAAAAGAGCAGAGTATTAAAGCTACATTTTTTTTTTCTTCATATTTTTTTTTATCCAATTAGGTGCTAGACATTTATTTTGACGATTTTTTCTAAAAAATTACTTTTTATTACAAATAGAATTTATAGCGTAAGTTTCTGAATTTTTTATAGGAAGTACTCGTATATGAAAAAAAATAGTCTTAATAATAAATAAATTTAACATTTACCCGAATAAGTTTTTAAATAACATTAACAAAGAATCCTTGAATACGCTCGGGTATCGAACCCAAAAGCTTTAAACCCTAAGTTTAGTCCTCTACCACCAATCCATTTGGCGTCTATTATTTGTTCATTTTATTTATTATTAATGTTATTATTATTTTTCTTTATTTTTTCGACTTTGTAGGAGCGTATCCGAGATCAACAAAAGTCCTAAGGATATGGTGTTTTAATTTATTTATTATATGGTCTAGGTCAGGATCTTTCTTAGGATATGGTCGGTAGCCTAGTGGCGCGATTTTCAATTTTTTTTTTTTTTTTTTTTAATTTTGCGGCGTCAGCTGCTTCGGCTATTGGCCGCCATAAAAGAACTTAATGTTATTATTATTATTATTATAATTATTATTATTTTTATTTATTTACAAACCATCTCTCTATTTTTCCGTGATTCGTACAAATTTTCATTGCACCGAAAATAATACTTTCACGCTGAATATTTTTTGCACGCATTTTAGTGGTTCATTACTTTCGTCTGTAGTTAAAAATAATACACGCGAAGAATGCGCAGAATTTCCTGGAGCCGTTTTACAACTAGTCTCGGATTGACGAATGTATTTCAGGAGCAAATTTCTTCGCTCGCAGATGCGAGCTTCCGCAATTGCAATGTTAATTGTCAATTAATTGTCGGTTATTGTTAGACATAGACTCGTGACTCGGCCACAATTGGTGCAATTAGATCTTCATTGTGCAACCGTGTTTTTTTAATTATTACATGTTTTACGCCAATTAACCTACAAATTAGAACGGGTGGTTCATTCATGGAATTAATTGAGAGGCTGCTGGATCGGGTAATTGATAATGCATACACAGGAGGTTATTTATTCATAGAAGAGTAATTTTATGCTTTTTTTGTTTTGTTATCGATTTGTTTATTAGAGCAATTAATTATGATGGATTTAATTATTTAAAACGGATTTATTATTAATTTGTTCTATTTTCTCTTTTTAGGTACGTGCAGTGATGATGTGCCTTCTTCAGATGGTAAGTTCCTTTTTATTTTGTAATTTCTGAAAAAAATTTAAATTCAACTCGATTATAACGAACACGAAGGGACCGAAAAGTGTTTTTCGTTAAAACCGTAAAAAACCATAACTAAAATGAATGGGTTTAATGTTTTATGTGGGGAAAATTCATTTCGATACGTAATTTTGTTCGTTATAGACGTGAATTCGGAATAATCGTGTTCGCTATAACCGAGTTCGACTGTATTTATATTTTATAATTTATCATAAAATTGTTTTTATTTAAATATACGTTACTATTTAACAATTTCCAAAAATAATAAAATTTTGCTTAGAGCCTCCAATGCCTGGGCTACCAACTCAGGTGTACTTTCTGTACTTGCTGGCACCAATGATTTCTTGTGTCCCATTGTATAGCTAAGTTTTAATAGTTATTTATCATTTTTTGCAAGCAACAAACTCCACCACAAGTTAATACTTTAAACCATTTTAAATGCTACCTAAAGAAGTATGCTTCTTTTAACCGTCCGCAAGAGAGTGACACAAAAAATTATTTCAATCAAAATTTTTAAAATAAATTTCAAAAGTAGAGGTGTTGGTTTAGTTAAGATTTTATAAACAAATATCGAAGTTGCGGCGTCTCAAAGTGAAAAGATTTAGTTTACAACATTTTTTACAAAAAGTACAATTTTTTATTTGGCTTCCGTAACTTTTTAAAATTATTTTCAATTGTTTTGAAACAAAATTATCCTTAAAGAGAATTAAATTTTCTTTCATATGATGGCAAAAAATTGGGATTTAATAAATAAATATCGAAGTTACGGCGACTCAAAGTGAAAGATTTAGTTTGCAACATTTTTCCAAAAAGTACAATTTTTTATTTGGACTTTCGAAACTTTCTCAAAGTGAAAGATTTAGTTTGCAACATTTTTACAAAAAGTACAATTTTTAATTTGGACCTCCGTAACTTTTTAATATAATTTTTAATTGTTTTAAAACAAAATTTTTCTTAAAGGAAATTAAACTTTCTTTCATGTAGTGGCAAAAAACTGGGATTTATTAAACACACATCGAAGTTACGGCGTCTCAAAGTGAAAGATTTAGTTTGGAACATTTTTACAATAAGTACAATTTTTAATTTGGATTTTCGTAACTTTTTAAAATTATTTTTAATTGTTTTAACACAAAATTATCCTTAAAGAGAATTAAATTTTCTTTCATATGATGGCAAAAAATTGGGATTTAATAAATAAATATTGAAGTTACGGCGTCTCAAAGTGAAAGATTTAGTTTGGAACATTTTTACAATAAGTACAATTTTTAATTTGGATTTTCGT
>JARJDX010104643.1:0-14654 GCA_030264735.1 Gymnusa sp. GC000175
AACGACAAATTTGGGCAGCTTTCGGCAAACTCAGTTATATCCTTAAGAACACATCCCCCAAAGCCTCAAACGAAAGGTATACGACATGTGCAGACTACCCGTCAGCACATACGGTTTAGAAATTATGGCCTTGACAGTTAAAAGCATTAACAAATTACGAGTTTTTCAATGGGCCATGGAACACGCTATGCTATGCATAAGCTTAGAGAGAAAGTTACTAAGGAAAAGATCAAAAGACGAAGGTAAAAAACATAGTTGAGAGAATGGCCGAACTAAAATGGAGCTGGATCGGATATATGGGTAGGGCACCAAAGGATAAGTGGACGTATAAAATATCACATTGGCAACCTGGGGCTAACCAAAGGTTCTTGGGGCACCACAGAAGAAATGACTGGATGATGTCAAAGAAATACCCGGGCCAAATTGGAACCACATCGCAGAAGATGATTTTTAACCATGGAGATCAAATTTTTAATAAAAAAAATTTTTATCCTCAGAGAGTATCGCTTCCAGACCCGTCACGTGGAAAGCATTAATCGAATATGATATCTATATCTATGTTTTGGACTTGTCTGCGACACCAATTACTGCATAATCAGTTTATGTAACGGATATGAGATTCCATAATACTAAACTCCAGTGACGTCACTGTTAGTGGAGTTTTGTTACCATCTCCACCAAAACATGATCAAACACAGGTAATATATAAAGCAGACAATCTCTATTAACTCCACATTGTCTGAAAACCACTTTACAATCCAGTCATATTTATGAATCAGAGGATACAAAGTCTACCATGCAAATCATCCTCTTAATCAGGTCAAAGGTATTGCACTAATCATTATGAGGACCAGTACCTTATTCAAAAAGAAATTATGGCCCATAATTAAATTTATACTCTTTCTGGGGGTCCGTAGGGTAGTAGATAGGTCTGCCCGCAGAGTCATAGAATTGTTTTAGCGCCTCTCTAAGCTTTTTACCTTTGGTATTTATTAATCTGGCGTGTTTGGCATTAGTCATCGCCGGTTTGCCAAGAAACTTTTTACAGGCATCTGTATTTAGGTTATATTTGGGGCACCCATAATTTATGTAAAAGCCTGTAAAGTTTCTTGGCAAACCGGCGATGACTAATGCCAAACACGCCAGATTAATAAATACCAAAGATAAACAGCTGAAACTCAAACTATGACTCTGCTGGCAGACCTATCTACTGCCCTACGGACTCCCCGAAAGAGTAAAAATAAAAACCAGCATCAGCAATATTCAAAAAACGGTCTGTAAAAAAATATTTGCAAAACCATTGGTAACAACTACCCAAAAGAGATTAGAACCTTGGTCAGTGAGCAAAGACAAACCAGCACCATACCAGACACCCTGCGAATAAAACTGCAAACTGCTTTATAAAATTGCAACAACTGAAACGAAAAGTCATATAACAAACAAAAATTCTACCAACATGTAGAGACCATAAAACAGTAAATGGGCAAATGACATTTGCTGATCGCCTCAAACCCATATTCAAGTCCAACGATATAAACAATAATTAGCATCTAGGACACTCAGAGTACATGTTTTCCCAAAACAAACCATGTAAGAAATTAGCAACCTCAGCAAGCAACAAGAAGGCCCCCAGGGTACGATCTTTTAATCACAGGGGAAATACTAAACCAACTACCCAAGAATGGAATCGTTATGAAGACCTATTTATTTAGCAGCCCTTAGACTAAAATGTATGCCTACTACGTTGAAAGTTGTGGATGTTATTGTGATCTGAAAACCAAGCAAGCCTGTAAACGATATGAAATCCTACAGACCAATATCACTGTTATTTTAATCTTCTCTCAGTTATTTGAAAAATTGTTATTAAAAAGACTGATAATCAAAACGGAAGAAAAATACCCCACCACCAATTTAGAAAAATCTTCCGAAGTCAAAAACATATGTTATGCAATCTTCTTTGATGTGACACAGCTTTGATAAGGTCTGACACAAAGGGCTCATTTGGAAACTGAATAAACTGCTTCCAAGGTCATACCAGTATCTTATACCTCTAACAGACTCTTTGGAGTTAAAGTAAAAGAGAAATACTTGAATACTTAGAACTTTATGATATTATAGCTGGTGTTCCCTAAGGAAGTGTCATAGGTCCAGAAGTATATGTTCTCCGCACAGATAATCTGCCTTAGTTAGCGGACGCAACAGCAGCCCCTTTGCCGACACAGTTATTCCAGCTGTGGGCACGGATTTCCAGTCAATAAAACTATAGAAGGCCTATGATAAAATCCCAAATGGACTAGAGAGGTATTACCCATTATTATTCCCTATTATACTTAAACCGTAATCCCCTTCTCTTAAAAAAATTTAACTTACGTATTAACGTTTTTGACCGACACTGTGATAGCCGTGAAGGTCGTCCCTTAAATCACCTAAAGAACTCGATATCCTTTATTTAAATATGCCTTCGAAAAAATTTTAAAACGCTTCGTTCGGCCTTCAAAGTTTGGAACATAAACGACGATATCTCCGAAACGGTAATTATTTATTATTACTAAAAGTTTATGCCAAAGATAATTGGAAGACGCACGTCCAAATAAAAATACAGAACTGACCATACAAAAAACTATATTGGATAATAATTCCGTAATTCCAAACTATTAATTTCCAATAAAATCCTGATCTATAACCAAATCTTAAGGCCCAATTGGGAGTACGGTAGGAAACTCTGGGGATGTGCCAAAGCATGCCATATTAAAAAGCACCAAAAAATTCCAGAAAAAAGTTCTGCGAAACATTGTCCACGATCCGTGAGTTGTAATAAAGACATTCACAGAGACCTAGAAATCAAGGATGTTATCTCTAAAGCAAGGCAAGCTGCGACCAAACATGACCAAGTGAAACTAACATCTCAACGTTGAGGCAGGTGGGTTCCTTTAAGTCCAAAACCTACCCAGCAGACTAAAAACATCTAAACTGCATGAGCTAATGTAGAGTGCAGTATTAAGCATAGCATAGTGTAATGTTCTAGTGTAATTCATGGTTGGACAGATTTGACCAGTTTTAATTGTTTTCAAATGCAATGGCATGTATCAATAGATAAAGAAAAGGTTAGTAAATTATTTTGGCAGATAATAAAAATTTAAAACTAACCAATAAATATAATAATATTCATGAGCACTATATAATTCCAATTCAAAACCAGATAATAAATACATAATCATGATTCTCAAAGTGTGGTATAATATCCAAGTGCTGAAGCAAGCTAAATGTGGCCGAGATATGCTATTCATAGAAATACCATGTAAATATGCATCAACTCGCTCCGCTTCATCTTGCAAAGCAGTAAAATCTTCCAATAAATGTGCTAGCTTGTCACGTTGTCTTGCTCTATTATGTCCACAAAGCTGTAAAAAAGCAGCAAATGGTCTTAGGCAATGCTGAAAAAACGTGTCAAGGTAAATTCTAGCCTGCTGATTGTACAGTATGGATTTTGACATTAAAGCTGGTGGAGATATAAATAACTTTGCTGCTTCTTTTAGGATATCTTTTAATAGATCCCGTTTAAGTATTATCATGCTGTAACTTCCTACATAAAGCAGTTGCAATGCTGATCTTGATAGTATACATGGGCTCGATTTACTGAATTCAATAAAGAAATCCTAGAAATTAAATTATTTTATTCATAGAAAAAATAGTTAATCAAAATATGTACATCATAATGATATTATTTAAAAAGAATTAACTTACTAATTTAAACTATACAGTGTGTTTGGATATAAATATCTCAATGCTCTTGGTTGATATGAATGTACTAACTATTTATTATTATTATTATTATAATATTTATAAAAATAAGCCAATAAAAACTTGTGGAGTAATAATAAACAATCCTTTATTAATTTATTTCAACATGAAACCTGTAAATAATTACTAGTACAGTGAAACCGTCTCTCTACTCGTTCAACTCGTCCAGTTTTTTCGAATTAAATATACCCCAAAATGTTTTGGAACATTAATTAAGAAAGTTTGTAAGGTGATGCGGGACGAGACTTTGGCTATTTTTTGTAGTCGGTAAAAATTAATTTAAATGATATGTGTGAATAGCAAGGTTCCACTGTCCTTTTATTGAAATAATAAGCTTTCACGACTTGAATCGATGTAAATTTCCTTAATTTCGGGTTTAAGTCACGTAGTTTTATTGGTTGTTGCCAAAGTTTCGCTCGTCATTGCTCAAGGCGAAAAAGTACGATGACATACTCGAAAAAGTCATTCAGTCATCGGACTTTTCCGCCTTAAGAATACTCCCTGCAATGGCGTGCGAAACGTTGGCAATAACCAATAAAACTACACGACTTAAACCGAAAGTAGGAAAATTTACATTAAATATTGAATATTTTTATTGTTATAATAGATAAATGAATGACTATTTTAAAAACTAATTTTTTTTTTCTTACCAATGCTTGATTGAACCCAGTAATAGAATGTATATTAGATAATATTTTAAAACGATCAATCATATTTTCAAAATAAACTAAAGCTTCGCTCCTTGGTTTTATTTTAGTGTAACGTGGAAAAGTGGGTGGTAAAAGTCGCTGATTTATCAATGGCTCAAACCCCATTATTTGTGAATTTTCACCTACAAACCAAATATACTCAAATCAAGATGAGATATAACGGCAGCAAAATATTACAATTTTTAGATATTGTTCCCAGTTTTACTGTATTCTTCATTATGAATAGCAAATCGGAAGCATATTTCAATTTTTGCTTAATCAATTTTTGCACTTCTATTGTTACTGTGTGTTGATCATCTTTGCGTTGAATAAACAATAATAAAGTTTGGTATAAAATTCGTATAAACTTAATTCGAGCATATAAAGCCACAATTTCTTCAATCTGAAAAAAAGATGAAGCTATAGACAATTCAACCTAAGCGATACGCCCTCTAGTGGAGAAAAATGTACTTCTCCCGTAGTGGGTACTTTATTTAATTTAAATGTATATATACTTAAACGCTAATTCCAAATTCACCAAACAAACAAAAACACCCAGAAAACATCCCCACCACAGAAAATCACCGAAAGACCATATTATAATCAGTTATAACCTTATTTAACCAACTTGAAGCTATAAAATGTGACGGGAAAAATTTATTTGAATAGCCTAATTTTCTCCGAAATCAATTTTATAGAATCTTGTTTATAATGTAGACTTTTATTTTTTTATTGTTGCTTTGCTAAAAAGTGTACTGTACTATTTTAGTGAAAGCGTTTAATTATTGACCTCAACAATGAGTGTTATTTTAGATAGAAAAGTGCTGTTTGAATGCTTAACAAAACTAAAGTTTAGAGTATAATTAATAAAAGATTATAGTTGAAGTAGCTGTTTGGCATTTAACTACTTGAACTGCAGGTAATAAGTTAATTTATTTAATAATGATGAGGTGAAAAATAACAAACCATACATGGATAACTTAAACAAAAACAACACCGTGAATGCGTCTCCGAATACCTCATAATAAAACACCGTGAGTGCATCTTCGGATATCCCACAACAAAACACGCCCTTGTAATGCGAATACCAAAAAAGTAATCGTACTTGTGGGGCTGAAGCCAAATGAAGAAGAGCTGTTCTGGCTGCTATGCAGTCAGACTTGTATTGGGAATTTTGAGGATAGAAACAACTTAACAACCACCACCAACAACATCACAAAAGATAAATGTTTATGGACTATGGAATAAATCTACGAAAAAAGACTAGCTGAAAAAATAAGAGCAGCTCAATCCAAACCTACACAAACATAGAGCATTGCTGGAAAGGAAAGAAAAGCAAAAAGTTTACCTATCCTACAGAAATCAAAAAACACCTGAATCGCACAAATACTACAAAAAAATAAGAAACAAGGACTAAAAGAAGAATATTGGAAATATTTCTTTAAAAAACTTGAAGGAGATTTCTATACTGCCCAAAAACAAATATGTCGGATACTATGAAACCAGCACTAGGAAATAGCAGACCTTATCAAAGTAAACCCAATACCTCTAGAAAAATGGGAATAATACTTGACTGAGCTATTTAATTGGGGGAGCAGTAACATAGAAAACAACTCCGTAACCGAAAATCTGTATGAAGAGGAAAAAGAACCTTAAAAATTAGTCACCAGGGCAAGATGAACTACCAAATAAGCTATTGAAATACAGTGGAGCACAATTAACGCAAGAACTAATAGAACTGATGTAAAAGTCTTCATAGAGTGTAAGATAACAAAATAAAAATGTGATTGCGAGTAATCTGAACGCGGTTGAAGTAACACTTCTTAGACGTTGCGGCAGATATTACAATTAAATTTACTTCCATTGAAAAGAAGATCTGACCCTCAAGTCTCGCCTAAAGAAGTATTACTTCAAAAATGAAATTGCCATTCTGATATTCAAAAAAAGGCAGCAAGAAAGAACCCACGAACTACATGGGCATAAATCTGTTAAGACACAGGGTTAAAACTAACTACAAAAATAATAAGTAACAAAATCTGAATGTTTATCTCACACAAAGATGAACAACATGGGTTTACGCCGGAAAGATCATGCGTGGACCGCGTATTTATTCTAAGACAGATGGTCAATCGAGTACAACAAACCTGTTTATCTATGTTTCATCGACCTAGAAGGCCAAGTCATTAAATAAGAACTGAAATTTAAAAACCTCGAAATTTATATAACCAGCTATGGAGACATAGAATATGAAGTCAAGACAACAGGTGGCAAATGCTAATAAAGTAGCAAGATCAATGACCTAATTTGGTGTAATAAGCATTTCAAGCATCATCAGACTCATTATGGCAGAAATAATGCTAAATAAACACGTGCGTTTATTTAACGTACGTTGAAACGCACGTTTCAGTGGTACTATAATTTAAATACGACTGGTACGTAGAAACGTCCGTACTATTTTCTAACAGAAGGCATAACGCTAAGCGCACGTTGAAACTTATCTATGTGCATTGTAGCGTTCTAATTGGAACAATACATGGTGTCACACGAGCGCATTTATGGCGGGCGTTAATTAAGTTTTCTATTTGTCATCATTAAGCGATTAAACCAATGAACAGTCAAAAATGGTGGACCCTACTCTTCTTATTAGCGCAGTGGAATAACAGGAAGTTTTATGGGATCCTCTCTTGATGAATACAAAGATAAAAATACGAAAAACGCTGCTTGGGTTGCAATTGCTTCATCTTTATTTAAAACATTCAACAACAAACCAAAATTCACAAATGTACGCAGCATTCATCGTCTTTAATTAATTTAACAACTTCTAAAGATCTAGCAAACGTAAGTTATAGACGTTCATATGACATCTACCAAACACGTGCGTTAAAACCTACGTGTGTTACTATGCACAAAATCATCGCTAGGATAATGGAGTCAATGAAAATGAAAATGTGACCATCAGAGAAAACACTCTGGGATAGAAAAAGAAGTGAGAACATCAGAAGATACTGCAAAATTGAAAAGGATTGCGTGAAACAAGGTAAAAGACTAAGCAACGACCATATAAGCATAATAAGTGAGGAGCGGATAGTAAAAATGGCAAGAGACAAATCAAAAGTTGGAAAGAGAAGCATCGGAAAACCAAAGAGGTGGCACGACAACCTAGTACCATAGCAACTAAAGAGCAACAGACTTTAGTCTTCAATGGAAGACAGAAAAAAAGTGGTTGCATATATTAGGAAATTATTAGCACCTGCAATTTTATAAAAGAAGTAACTAATTACAATAAGGAATATTTTTTTACACTATGTAGAAAATGATGTATTTGTAACTTCTAATAGGATCAAAGAAATATATAATCAATACAAATATTAATAATTAATTTTAATTCAATAGAAACAAAAAAATAACTGAAATTTATTACAAAAAATACTACCTCAGTAGAATTGTTGTCTTCCATATATTTAACTCGAGTTTTTTTATGCAATTCTTCCTCAACTTCATGTAACATACCAATAATTCTTTGCTCTGAAATATCGGGATACAAATGATACCCATACTGCATTGCTTGAAAATCTTCTTCCTCATACACCATAGCTCTTAATAGAAAATGAAATAAATAATAAAAATTACCTAATTAACACACACACAAACTTACTTATGAATATATTCCTTAATAATTTCCAACAATTTATATATTGATAAGCAAAAGGCCTTTATAACTCTATCTTCGATTACATATGGCTTATGAAGATATAAATTAGTAAAAACAGTTTGAGCTAAGGAATGCCCTTCTAGCCAGGAAACAACACAAGCCAGTGTAGTGTCTATAATGCCTAAACGGTCAGGATTTGAGATATTCAGTAACTGCAAGCTTCCATCCTATAAGATAAATTTAAATGGTTGAAAATTAGATTTAAATTTTTAACTAACTTGCACAGATTGATCAAAAGTTTTAGCTTTTTTGTTACCACGATTACATAACATTCCTGCATCCATTTTAGGATCCATCATTTCTATGGCGGACATAGCTTCGAACAAACCAAATAGTGAATCATGTAAGAGTTCTCCAAGATCCAAATCTTTATAAATAAAATTACGTCAACAAATATGGTTATGAAATTAATAATTAACGTACCTTGCACGGAACTTAAAAATTCATTAGTTATATCAACCCAATTGTATTGTATTTTTGGTGGTCCATTACCTCCGTTCATATTCCTACAAAGACTTAACTAATAACACACTTTTAAGAAATATAAAAAACCTAGAACTCGTATATTTTTAATACAAAATGTTAAAATAATTAAGATTTTTATACAACCCCTGTGTTTTTACTTACGGTTTTAAATGATCCATTCACTAAATTAAATTATTGTAAATATATATTATTAATGTATGAATTACAAAAGCAGATTTAAACTTATAAATTTAACCCCAACCCCCCCAAAATTCCCAAAAAAATGATTAACCTATTAATTTGTATGTTTAAAGTGGTTTAAAGCCAAGTTTAAAGCTCCCAAAAATTTGCCACTGTTGCCAGATATAAAATTTCCATGAATTGTTTTAAAGGGCATCCACGAATTAAAAAGATAACCATATGTTCAAATAAAATAAAGATCTCATAAATTTTTAATTTTAATTTATTATTATAGAATTCAAATAATATACAATGTATTAATATAGGGATAGTCAAAAACAAAAGGACAGTCTTCAGTTTCCAATTGTAGAATGCCGACTTTACATTCGATGCTTAGGTGTTTTATTTCATGGATGTTTATGTAGAGACCCCATTCTGCAGTTTTCAAGTCATGTATTCAAAATCTTCTTTATCTCCTGCTATCACTATTAGGTCGTCGCTTTGTAAAATATAAATGGTGCTGTTTTTATTAGAAATTTCCCGGCCCGAGCATTTTTGTTTCCATTTAATATAAATCTTACATAAAGTGGGAGAAATACAAAAACCCTGCCGTAGTCCCTTTGTTATATCAAATGGTAATGACAGTGTTTTCCCTAATTTTACTCTTGTCTTGATATAGGTTCTTAACTACTTAGATTAATGTTTGATTTGTTTTGGTACTTTGTTATGTCCTCCATAGTCCAACAATTGGTACATTATCATAGGCTTTGGCAAGATACAAGAACAAAATGTGCGTTTCCAGATTCACTGATGATCTTTTTTCCATTATTTGTTTTAAACAAAATGCATAATCCATACAAGATCTTCCACCCCTAAATCTATTCTGTTTTTCTTCCTCTACAATTTTCTCCTCTCAACATTCTACCGTATAACCTACTAATAATACTTGTCACTGAGATCTCTCTATAGTTTTGGGAGTCACTTGTGTCGCCTTTCTGCACATGGAAGTTATATGTGCTACCTTCCACTCTTCGGTAACTTCTTGCTCATTAAAATAGTGAATACTCAGGTTAATATTTTTGTAAGTTTGTCTGTGCCATTTTTTAGTAGTTCGGCATATATTCCCTCAGGTCCACTTGATTTTCCGTGTCGAAGTTTCAACTCGACATGCATCTAACTCAAGTTTCTCGCCCTCCACAATAATTGGTGTTGTTTTATTTATGCTTTTTGGTCTTATTTCACTCAGTAGTTGTTCGTAGTTCTTCCATTGTTCCAGTGATATAGGAACTCTAAATTTGTACATTTTGGCTTCTGTAAACTTCCTTCCTCTAATATAACTCTCTATTTCTTTACATTTTCTGTCCCATTCTTTAAATGGTTTCTTTTTTGACTTGTACTTCTTTATTTTCTGGTGATTTTGTGTTTGGCCAACTCAAAAAAATTCTGTCATTTTCTTCACCTGTAATTTTTCTCCGAGGGCTTCACGCGGAGCTTTATATGTTATCCAGCATGTTAGTATAAGTCTCCTGAAAGTTTAGTTCCTTATGATGTAGTAGGTATGAGAACGTATACAGTTTTGCTTTTAACAAATTGTTATCGGATCCACACGTTGCTCCCCTCAGTACTCTAACATCGTAAAACTTAATTGATTTTTTGTTTCATAATCACGTAATCTAGTACCGACTTAAACTTTTCAGTTGGTTGTTAACACTAAGTCAATTAACCTCATGCCGTTATCAATATCATTTATATTAGCCTAACCATAAGGACCTACCACGTTATTGCTATGTATGCTATATAATCCCAAACCATTGCGTCGTCTCGAGTGCTTCCTACATATATTATTGTTTCGTTCAACTTCTCGTAGAATTTATTTTTCACAATAGGTTCGTCATAGAATATAGCGTACACCCCTAAGTAGTTTCCCGAAAGTGTACGTTGTAGCCTTTGGCACGCCATTCCTGTAATGCTGGCAACTTACATTACGGGTTTAAAGTGGATTTCGAACTACTGGAGTTACATGATCACTCCGGACCAAAGAAGGTTTGTAGCCATGAAACCACATGCTGGCAAGGCGGGTTGGGGAGTTGTGAGAGTGTAAAGCATTTAACAGTTTTTATTGTTGTGGGGTGCGAACCCACGATCCTGAGCTCAGCAGTAGCACAACCATTGTTTTTTGCAATTCTCAAGCCATATTTGTTTCACACTTTGTTTTTAGTGAGATATTTACAACTCAACGCAGCGCAGCATTTTGTGAAATCTTTTTTCGTGCTTGTACCTTGTAGGACAAACTTCAATATTTTTCCATAAAACTTTTTTTTGACCCCGGAATTTATAATTTGGCCCATCTAGGCAAAACCCTTGTAGTAAACCATCTGCAGCAAACTGCACCAAAGTACTAAGGCACTATTTCTACCTGTCAGAAGCTGTTCTGATTACATGTATACAAATTTAGGTACCAAAAAATAAAAATATATGATTATGTATTATAAAATTTGTTTTGAAGTCTAATTTATGAAAATATGTCTTTTAATTATGAAAATATGTCTGTTAATTTATTCTTTATTAATTTAAATAATAATATATTAAGTGTGGGGATCTCATATACAGTATCAATTTGCGTCTCGTTTTAAATTTGTTAGAAAGACCCTGTAAAACTACAACAAAATTTTTCGTTATTTTTAGAGACAGCGATTGTTGTGTATTACTGGCAGCTGGCAACACTGTTACTCAGCTTGTCAAGTAAATAAATGTTCAATAGTATCCTACATCCAATCAATAGTATCCCAGTAGTTTTCGAAATAATTGTTCGTTTTATTTCAAGCATCCCTTTAAATATTTAAAATGAGTTTATTAAGGTCGATTGGTAAGAAGCAGATTGAGATTTTATCTCAATGGTAAGAGTTTATAACCTAACCTTTAGAAGTTACATAATTTAAAAAATTTTAAGGGTTGGATCTGGTATGGTCTATGGAGCTGCAGCAGGAACTGCTGTTATTTATGTAACGGATTGGAAATTAGTTCTTCAATATTTACCTTATTACAATGGTAAATTTCCAGTAGAAGAAGAAGAATAAATTTTTGTTAAGAAAATTGTAGTGCAGAATTAATTATTAAAACTATATTTATGAAATTTGTTGTATAGAAAGAAAAATACTATTAAAACAATTTAAAATTTATTAATTACTACATAGATAAAATGCATTTATTTATTCATTATTAAAATGAACCTCTTGCTTCTCTATTAACATATTTGCAAAAGCTTGATTTCTATTTCTCCGGTTTCTAGTCTCCCATGGTTCATAAAATTTTCTATAAGATATCATAAAGCCCAAAGTGCAACCTAAAGCTGCAACCCCCATAAGTAATGGACTTCCCTTTTGTTTAAGAGCCCAAGCTCTTAATCCCATTTCGTTATTTTATCTACAAAATTAAAATGTGTTAGCTAATAATAACCGATGTTAAGTAATACAATACTTTATTTAGGTGGTTCTTCAGTTGGTGTTATTGAATTATTTTCTTTATATTGAATTAATAAAGGTTTCCAAATATAGAAACCTCCAAGTACTCCAAGAACTGTTGCAAAACAAATTTGGGGTATTGTTAAACTTCTTGGTCTTCGAATTTTCATTACAAAGATTTACTTGATTGTTTTGTTTCACTATAATCTAATGCCTTTTTTGGAGCTATATAGGGTTTTAATAAATAGGCACCAAAGTGTAGTAGTAACGCAGTTCCTAATATTAGTTTAAACTTATTAATACCTGCCTTTGGTTTGCGCTCTAACATACCTAAAACATTCCTTTTTATCTTTGAGGTTAGACGGGATTGCCTGCTATACACGAAAGTATAACGAGTTGCATAAATTTATAAAAATGATTGTTGTTCTTTGTCTTAAGCAGTGGTTCTCAACTGAGGCTGGTTAAACATTTTGTTTCTCTATTCTATGATTTCGTATATTTTGAGAAATAACCCCAAATATATGGGGGCCTGATCATCATGAGGTAAGAAAAAATTAGTTCTTTGCTCAATGCTTTACATCAGGGCTGACCAACGCGGCAAAAGGGTGGACATTGTGTGGGACCATTTGGACTGGGAGAAAAAAAAGCCACAGAGGGTGTGAGCGGTGGAGGGAACTAAGAAAATGCGACTTAGGGTAAACGAATCCAAATCAAAAATAATGCTAACGTTGTGTGTACAAAATTTTATCGTATTGAGAGGAAACTTTAAGTCGGTCGATTCATTTAAATACCTGGGAGCCACTATAGAGAGCACAAATAACACGACGGCCAATATTAGGAATAGAATCCGCCAAGACAACAAAGTAATTTTGGATTGAAGTTTCTACTCAAGTCCAGCAATCTACAAATCCGATTAAATAAAAAACTTTTTAAGTCGCTGGTGAGACCTGTAAAAACTTATTGCTGCAACCCTTAGACTTACTCTTACTCAGGAATCGAAAGTGAAGCTAAGGCAAATAGAAGGAACTGAACTTCGAAGCTTGACATAAGTTAAAAAACGATTCGGCAAAAGAGCAAGTACAACAATGTCTCGCCGTCGTTAGCTTAGGACGCCACTCCTGGCGCATAGCCTCTTCTCTGCCTGTAATGCTGGCAACTTATACATTATAGGTGGACCTACAGTTTAGTGTGGATTTCGAACCACTGGAGTTACATGATTTCTCATCTAACTCCGGACCAGAGAAGGTTTTAGCCACGCTGGTAAGGCGGGTTGGGCATTTAAATATTTTGCATGCTGTGGGGCGCAAACCCACGATCTTGCACTCAGCAGCCGGATGACTAGACCGCTGAGCTACACTGACAACAATGTGGTCTACAAAGTAATAACGAGAACTGAGAACACTGATGTATAAGCGAGATGGGAAGCAATAACATATACCAGTGAAAAACATCTAAAACAAAACTCAAGAATAGGTGAAATCTTGAATGAAAAAGGAAATCCTAAAGCTAAGAAGACAAAAATAATGTATAAGGGGTACAGATAGAGATAAGGTGCAATATCAGAGCCAATAAAGACATCCATTTGACTAATCAATGTAAAGGTATTGAAACCTTGTCGCTTAAGCATGACGCATTCAATATGCATAAGAGAATTAAAGAAGTATCTCGGTGCAACAGGCGAAGAACCATAGAGTAACTACCATAGAGAACTACAGAATGCTTAACGAATACCCAGGGTTAGCTCATAGTTGATACGGCAGATAAAGTAACGACTTGTTCAACGATGAGAGATCTAAACTGCTTAATTTTAACAATACAGAATCGAGCCCCTTTATTACTAAGGATATAGTGAGAATAGCAATCCAGCAAACCAAAGACGGGAAAACAGAAGGCTTCAAATATGTAGGTCTACCAACCTTGGGCAAGAAGAGCGTAGTTGGCGCATCATTTGGTGCTTTGATAGTGGTTGTGTTGGTATCACATGCACATAGAAATCATATCCTACAATTATTGAACAAAAATTGAAATTTGTTCATTATAAACAAATTATGGGATTTTTATTTTAACATATAATTTATTGCCGGGTAATTGGCAACCTTCATTGGTTGGCATCCCCATCTGGTGACAGGAGGTGGCAGTTGCAATCTTGGAATGGCTAAAAGAAATGTAAAATCCTGTAAGATCTACCAACCTTGTGGTAAAGAGCCATTTTGACAACATCGCTGCTTGCGACGAAAGAGTCGCCCTACTGGTGGCGCGTAGCGAAACTAAAATAGAGGGTGTAAGTGGAATAATCGCATATGTGCACGTGTTAATAAATTGTTGAATAAATTGTGAAACTAGTGC
>JARJDX010104664.1:0-10377 GCA_030264735.1 Gymnusa sp. GC000175
TCCGGTAGACCAAATGTCGTTATACCAAATGTCGCAGTACACCAAATGTCAGTAGACCAAATGTCTGTGGACCAAATGTCGTTGACGAAAAGTCTGTAGACGAATTGTCGTGACCCCTCTAAATTTTGATTAAAACTCACCAAAGGCATTTCAAATTTTACCTTTCTTCATTCAATATTAACAAAATTTTACAATTCAATATTAATTTTACCCTAAGGCTGACTTAGATTTTAAAATTTTTGTTTACTAATTATTTCAAAAAACTGATTTTCAGTGGAATTTTGAAAATTTCTCAGCAGAATCTAAGTCAGTACAGAAATATACACAACATTATCCATTTAACCAAGTATCTAACTTTAATAATAAGAAAGACACTCTAGGCTACTTAATTTGGAGCACCCTGTATTTAAAAACATAGTAATTTAAACCATTTTGACAAATATTGGCCAAATTTTATGAAATTTATAGCAATTTCAACTTAAATTGAGCTAATTTGAACAGTCATGTATGTTTTTAAAAAATTCTCAAATTTTAAAGAATTTGCGTGAATATTATTAAAAACATTAATTTATTCTTCAATCCCTTGCCTACTGCTACTTTAGTTGAGGTTGTCACTTCATCTTTTTCGAAAGCGTCCAACACTCCTGCGCCCTTTGGGCGATTTATTGCCTATATCCTATTATATCCTATTAATATGTTTATTTCATTCACTACTTTTGTCGGCTACCCAGTTGTTAATGTCATTTACTTTGCACGTTTTACTTATTTCTTTACTTCTCGCCCTATCTAGAAATGTCATCCCTGTAATTATGTGTTATCTTCATTTCCGTTATTTCTAGTAGCCTTTTCACTTTTAATGTTTCGTTCTGGTCTCAGACGTATTTATCATGATAGATCTAATTGTCGCCTTGCAGATTCTTGTCTTTGTATCAATTTCTGGGCTTTTGTTCCTACAATTTGACTTATTAAAGCAATCTCTGCTTCCACATATCCATAGCTTGAAAGTTGTATGCCGAGAATGATTTGCATCTCAAGGGTGTTTTAGATGTTGGCATGCACTTTGTTTTTGTGCGGAATATTATTATATTGAAGCTGTGCATCGCTCTTTGCGATGAACACGGCATTGTCGGCGTAGCATACAGCCTTAACCTCTCTGTCTAAACTCTTTTATGATTTCATTCATTATAAGGTTACAGAGACGTGGGCTTATTGATCCCCTTGGTAAATTATGCCACCAACTGATATAGGTTCAGTGAGTCCCTCTTCCAATTTTGCTCGAATTTGATTTGCTACGTATATGTTCTCTATAATCTTAATTATATTCAGTGGTATTTGCTGTTTAATCGTATGTGCAAGAATAAAAAACGGAATCCGTGCAGAATCTTCCTTTTTTGAACCCCTGTTGTTCGTCGGTTAAATGTTACTTTTAATACTTTACAAGTGACCCTTTAATTATTTTACAATGCTTTGCACGGGATGACACGTATTAAACAAAAATAATTGCAAATAACAACATACATATAACAGCATGTACTTTATTTATAGGTTATGAGGTTACCCATATCTAGTTTAGTTCAAAATTCTCCGCTAGATAACGTATCGCTTAGCTTGAATCGCGAATAGTATTTCTGAATTAGAGTTGTTAATTCCTGAGTTCCCTTTCCACCATATTTGAGAAGTTCATTTGGTATCACGTCTGGTCCACGGGTTTTTCAGTTTTTTAACTCCTTTAGGGCTAGCTTTACATCGAGCATTTAATTTGGGTGTTTTCGTTAATTGTTATATCTGGCTTGGTCTGTTCCTCTACTACGTTCTGCGCTTTATATAGATCCGTTAGATAGTTGACCTATTTCTCTTTTTAAATGGGCTGCTTTTACCAACTTATTTATCTCTCTTCTCTGCGATCGTATAATCGCCAAATCTGTTTTTTAATTCCGTAAAAGTAATTTTACATTTGCTTTGTGAAGGTTTCCCTATTTCTTCTATCTCTTATTTCTTCTTAGGGCGTCTGGTACTCGCTTTCGAGTCATCTCTTTTATTCATTTTTATTTTCCATTTATATTCTCTTACTCTTCTGCTCTTTTTCCATGTTTCTTCCGTATTTCCCCTATTATGTTGTTCATTGTTTACCTGGGTCTCCCTGTTTTCCTCCTTTCTTTCATATTGGTTTGTTTCACCTGTTTTGTCAGTCTGTTCTTGTCCATCCTTCTGATATGTTGCTTTCGTTCCATCTTGTTTATTATAGTATCCTTCATCAGGTTGAAGTATATCTCCTCGTTCCTTTAGATGTCAAATTTAGTTACGTTTGATATTTTCCGGTGCAGATTCATTTGTATAGCGGCTTTGTGCGTTTGTAGAGTGGTTATTCTTCTGTGGAGTACAGCAGTGTAGGAATTTTAATTTTGTTGTATATTGTTGTGACGGTATTGAATCAATTTTTATAATCGTGAAAATTTTCGAAATGGAGATTTTTAAGGAAATAATACATTTTAACTCCTCTTATTAAAAAAAGTGGTTTTCAAAGTAATCTGTGTCACTGTATTTTTTTATTAGAGAGCAAGTGAAAATCTCAAAAAAGACGCTGTGAACCCCGTGTTTCATAGAAAGTGGGATATTTTCCCACTATAACCACCCCTCATGAGTCATGTCCTACCACCCTGCGCCGTCAAGCTTTACTAAACTTTATTCTCCTTCGCTTAAATTGCTACTTTCATGTGGAGGTCTCGCATCAATTGCGTAAGGGGGTCTTGCGCCGCTACACGGTATTTGAGGTTTAGCTGGAGTATCCTCATTTCCTTTGGTTTACCGGACAGTCAACGCTCTCTATTGGATCACCTGTCACCTCCACCTCTGGCTTTGCAGAGAGTGCACTTAAGGTGACAACATTTCGATCTGTCAGGTACCATGCAGTTGCGAGCCAGGTATCTGAAAGCCCAGCACCTGTAGCACTTTCCTAGGTTTTTCTAGGTCCACCTTCTTCCTTACTCGGCGTTTTTACATCGTTTTCCAGGCTTCATTCATGAGTAGAAAGACAATCATAAATTGAGTGCTTCTATATACCTTCCGAATGAATCTGATGGCCGTCACTTTGATGTTACGACCAGTTCCGTTTATAAGGCTTCGCAGACGTCGTCCTTCTCTGTCAGCTCATCTGAAGCCTTCAGTTCGAGTATTGTATCGTCTTTCCGTGATTCAATCTTCGCTAATTTTTCGAGCTTCAGCCTTTTTTCATCGTTTTCCTGGCTTTATTGATAGGTAGAAAGACAACGGCAGTTTAAATGCTTCCGATGGATCTGATAGCTATTATTTCGATGTCCAAGTCCAGTTCCGTCTTTAAGGCTTTGCAGCGTTCTTCTCTGTCAGCTAGTCTAAATCCCTCAGTTCGAGTGTAGTATCGTCTTTTCGGGCTTCAATCTTCGCTAATTCTTTGAACTTCAGCCTTTTTTTATCCTTTTTCTGGATTCATTCATGAATAGAAAGACAACGGCAGTTTGAGTGCATTTGATGGCCGTCACTTCGATAACCACGTTCAGGTTCGTCTTTAAAACTTCGCAGTCTTCGTTCTTCTCTGTCAGCTCGTCTAAATCCCTCAGTTCGAGTATTGTATGTCTTTTGGGCTTCAATTTTTGCCAAATTTTCGAGCTTTGGTCTTTTTTCATCCTTCTCCTGTTCTCATTCATAGGCAGAAAGGCAACGGCAGTTTAAGTACTCCTGTATGACTTCCAAATGAATTTGGTAGCCATTACTTCGATTTCCATGTCTAGTTCCGTGTTTAAGGCTTTGCAGACGTCGTCCTTCTTTATTAGCTTGTCTAAATCCCTCAGTACAAGTGTTGTCACGTCTTCTAGGCTTCTAATTCTCCGAGTTTTCGTGCTATTGAAGACCATACATGATGGTACCAAAAACCAATAATAGTGACAGTTTAAAAGTTTCTGATACCGACATTAAAAGAGTGAACACATATAAGTACTTAGGTACATGGGTAAATAATAACACCGACCAAACCAAAGAAATTCGAACAAGACAAGAGATTCATCATGAATTCATGAAATGAACACTTTCTTCTAAATAAAAATCCCTTTCTGAATTCTAATATACGAATGCTACGCTGCTATGTCTTTTTCAAATTATTATACGGAATGGAGCAAATACATATGAATAAGATTTAAGCTTTCGAGATGTCGTGTTACTGGAGAATATTGAGGAAATCTTAGACAATGTGATAAACAACGAGGTGTTGAAAAGGATGAGGAAAGAATTTGAAGTACTGTTTAGTATTAAGACCAGACAGCAGAGAAGATATTTCGGGCACGTTGTTAGAGAACCAAACTATTTACTTCTACAGGTTATTAAGAAGGGAAAAATAAAAGGAACGTCAAAAAACTTCATGGCTTCGCGATGATGCGGCTGCAATTCAAAAGAAGCGTTTAGAATAGCAGTCAACAAAGTAAAGATTTCCAATCTTTGATAGGAGCGGAACAATAAGTAGAAGAATGAGGGTAATTTCTTTAGTGTTGTTTGTAGCCGCTTCCTGGGTTAGTTTGCTCTGCCTCTTCTTCCAGTTATTTTTTTTCAGGTTTATGTTTTTTTCTTGGTTACTTATGAAATTTTTCCAGTCTGTAGTTTAATTTACTAGCGTGTGTCGCCCTTGTTTCTTTATTAATTTTTTGCTCAGCGTGAACCTAACTTCCGAATGATTAGAGCTTAGGTCGAAGTTCTCCATCACATCCATAACCTCTGGATATACCTTTCTTGTTAAGGCGAAGTCTAGCAGGTCATTTTTAAATTAATTTAATACATCAATATTTAAAAACTCTAAAAGCAGGTGCAAATGTTATAATATTTAAATTAATTATTATGTAACTATGATAAAATTCACATTTACTTTGTAAAGATGTGCATAAAATTTATGAACGTGAAATTTTTTTGAACTTTTAAATATTTTAAATCAAATGCAAAAAAAAAGTAGTAGTAATGTTTTATGATTAGCATCTTTTACTTTCTACTATAACCTCGATTTATTATATAAATTTGTATAGAAGCAAACCACACTTATTGATATTTCAAGGTCTTCTGACGAATATTATGCATCTAGAACTTTTACATATTTCACATTAAGAGCAATTACCATTAGTTACCTATTAAATAGCAATTCAAAATAACGAAATGAAAACTATTTATTGAAAACTAAATTCCACTTATTAATATGCATTGCAGGTTTAAACGATATTTTAGAAAATATTTTTATTTATAATTAATGATGACCGCATTTTTCAAAGCCTAGAAGGAAAAGACGTATAGAAAATAAAAGTAGAAAGTCTCAAAACTCGCTCATAAAAGATTTCTCATTTACCATTTAAAAATTGCTTGTGTAATTTAAAGATAAAAAAACACGCAAATGTAGGGATCGTTGATTAGGAAAATATTTTTAAACGTGGAGTTTAATAAATTTTCAAATTAAATTAAATTACTAATGGTGATCTACATTTAAAAAGTATTTTTGAGCAACACTAAAAAGTTTGTTGAATACATACAAAAATTTAAGTTTATTGCCGTATTGTTCTGCACATATTTTACTTTTATTTACGAAGTAAAAGAAAGTATAGTAATCGCGAAAATTCGTTTTCAGTTAGAAGTGGATTCTGTTTGTCTGTCTGTCTGTCTGTCTGTCTGTGTCCTCTCTACAACCCAGACGGCTAAACTAATGGGCCTGGACATCATATTTAGGCTTTTAACATAAATTGGGAGATCCCAGTAGTTTTTGGCTGAAATCCACCAACCGGAAGTGGTAGTTTATTGGTTGGGTTTTTCGGTTTTTTGCAAATATTTCAAAAGCTATCAAGTTTATGGAAAAAAAATAGAAATACAAAAATGGTTAAAATTAAATTTACAATAAATTTTGTTCTCATCACTTTTTCAAAATTTAACATTTTAAGAACTCATCCTTGTTAGTATATAGGCTCGGATAAAAAAAAACTCTCAACAAAAATTAAAGATCGTCTAAAGATCTATAAAAAAGTCTTATGGCTCGACGTTTCCCGGTCATATATAGGAGGTCGATAAAATTATTGAAAATGTTCCGTTTTCTCAAAGATAAAAATTTGGAAATTTTCTCCCTCTTAGCTTTTAAGGACCAGCCGTGGCACAATTTTTCTGAGCTTGTGGCTAGATAGCCCCATAAAAGTTGTCTGTATACGTCTTAAGACGACATTGTCCGACAAACGGTACATCGTCCACATGCTTTTGAAATTTGGCGTTGCGACGCTATATCTCGAGAACGGCGCCACCTAACGAAACGCGGAAAGCGGCATTTAAAAGAGCGCCTTAAATATCTACGGCTCGAAATATTTCGTTTGTTTTATTTAATATTTAGGGGGCAAAATAAATTTTTGAAATTTTTTATCGAAAAAAAAAGGTAAAAATTTCTCCTTCGTTGCGATTTCGACAAGGAGGTGCCAACATTTTTTTGATCCAAGGAATCGGTAGTACTAAAAAACCGTTCGGATGAGGCTTTGCCTCTATCCTGTGTTAAAAACGGTATTGCGTCGCGACGCTAAATCTTGAGAACGGGGAAACCTACTGGAATGCGGTTAACGGCATTCGATCGGGAATGCCGAAAAACTCCCATTACGAATTTCACCCACTTTTTTCAATACTTAAGGGTCGAAACAAATATTATTCTCCTTTTGGGAGTGTTGTATCTGCTCTCTCTTTGCGAATTTCAGCCACTTATTTCAAAATTTAGGAGTTGAAATAAAAATCATTTCTTTTTTGGGGGGTGTTTCTAGGGGTGCGCGCGTTTTGTATCTCCTCCCTCAATTTTGAAGCTAGGGAGCTGAGGTTTTCTCCGTCGTGTTTACAATTAAAAAGGCTAAAATCTTGTGTGCACACTTTTTTGAATTTTGTCCCCGTTTTCCGGTTATGAATTTTTAAAATTCATCAATTTTTTTTTCACAATTTTCAGTAAATATAGAATACGCCATTTTCTTAGATCTTATTCCTTCATAATTCGACGGATGCAAATCGATTTTATTAAAAAAATGTCCCTACACCCCCTATACGCCTTTATTATCAACAAAAAAAAATATTTTCACCCCCAAAAATCGAATTTTTTTCCCTTCATTTACTTACCGCGCTCGGAGTTTTTCTTAAATTTTCATTTTTCTTTAATTATAGGATGCGCATTTTAATTCTCTATCTATCTCTAGTCCACGCGTTTTTTTTATCAGCCTTATTTTATCTGATAAAAAAATTAAAGGTAAAAAAATCGCGGATATAATCAATATGTACAAGATAAACTCTCTCTCTCGCACATGTCGTTTCCCATATGATTCACCCTTTCGCACTCATTGCGATATTATCATCAATAAAAAAAATGTTTTGTATAATAAAAATAAAAATTGCTTTCAAGACGTGTAAATTATCTTTGATCGGCGTTAAAAAATTTAAATTATCCCAGAATGAATAGAATTTTTTTGCTCAATGTGGTAGTACATATTGCATTTCAAAAACTATCAAGTTCATAGAAAAAACATAAGAGTGCAAAAATAGTTGGAATTAAATTTGCAATAAATTTTGTTTTTCAAAATGTAACATTTTAAAAACTCGTCATTGTTTGTTGCTAAGCAACATTTTATTGAATTTATTCCTATCAAGTAGCTAAGACATACTTTCATTATAATCAGCTGACAACGAAATAGGTTATATAATAATAATAATAATAATAATAATAATCTTTATTAACGGAGACCCCATTTACAAAAAATTACACAGGAAAAGAGAAAAAAACAAGACACAAGATTACATATAACTATTCTAATTAACATTAATCAATATGCAACTTCAACTGAAATTTAAAACTGTATAACGTAAAAGTAAATTTTCTTACTTTTGGGTTTAATTCGCGTATTTATATTGGTTGTTGCCAACGTTTCGCTCACCATTGCAGGGAGCATTCTCAAGGCGGAAAAGTCCGATGACTGGAGACCTTGTTCGAGTGTGTATGCCTGTATATCGTAGAATCAAAGAGTTGAAACCAATTAAACCGATTATAGAAATTAGCAATTCTCATAACTCGTTCAATGCTATTATTATGGTATGCTAAATTTGTAGTATGAGTTCTTAGTTCAAATAGGGAAGTATTTCTTGTGCGGCGCGCGAGATTCTAATGATTTAATAATTAAGGAATTTATAATAAAGTTGTAGCACCCTTGCACATGTTCCATACCGAGCTTGAACTCAATACATCTTAAAAACTTATTTTGGACATTCTCGAGCAATTTAATATCACCTAGCAAAAAATGGATCCCAAATAATAGCTGCATATTTTAGATAAGACCGTACTAGCGCACAATATGGAATTTTAATACATTGAAAGTTTAAATTCTTAACAAGAGTGCTATATGAATCCCCAGACACTCTACTGGCCTTATTACAACCATGCAGATATAATATGACTTCTAAAAGTACGTTGGCAATCAAATATTACACCAAGATCATTGACTTCAGAGACAATATTTAAGGAGTTATTGGCAATGCTGAACCTCAACTCAATTTTGTTTCTGTTCCTGCAACATGATATTGACACACACTTTGTTGTGTTCAAATAAAGCTTTTCATTGCACCATATCGTTAGTTTATCCAGATCATTTTGAATTTTGACACAATCATTCATATCATCAATTATTCTGAAAAATATGAGGTCATCGGCATACAATAAGCATCGACAGTAAAAAATATATTATTATTGCCAACACTTCACAACAATATGGAGTAGGAGAGGCATATTATCAACCTAATTGGTTGATAATTAACGAAATATAGTTATGTTTCTTTAAAAAGTAAGGGATATGTCTCAAAATCGTAAATGAAAGTTGTGTGGTGACCACACCTCCATTATTAACTCCATTGTTTCCACAACCCTATAAAAGTTTATTGCCTTTTTGTTCCGAACATATTTTTTACTCTTTCCGACCTTCTAAAAATTCTGACCATTTTTTCCCTTTTTCAAAATATTATCTAAATATACGCCCATTATAATTAAACCAATCAGCTTCCTTAACAACCCATTTTATTTTTAGTTTTTATTTTTATAAATTTCTTAATTTTAAGTTTTGAAAATCAGTAACAAACATACTTTATGTAAACCACATTACTTTATAAGTTTCCGTAAAAATATTATTCACTGCAACATCTCAATAAAGTTTTTTTTATTAATTAAAAAGAGTTTTTACTTCTTGGAAACACCAAGTAGATTGTTTACTCTCGCTATAAATATAATGTAAATATTAAAACTAACGGTCATATAAAGTCTGTTAAAGTTGAATGACCGTCGAATCGAAAGTAAATTAACTAAACTGAAAATAAAGTTACTTACTGATCGCCAGGTGGGTGAAATTTTATTGAAACTGCGGTTTACTAATAAAGAACACTTTATTAATTGGACAAAAATTTATGAAAACCAGATAGCAGAAAATAAAGATATATACAGGAGAATTCACAATAATAACAATTTTCTAAATAAAAAATATCTTCTACAAACTGCAGAAGTAGGTGTAGTGATGAATCGAAGACCAACAGAGGAGAGGCAAATAAGCTCACCATTATAAACCATATAGAAAAAGATACCTGAAGCAACTCTACAACAAAGAAGAGAGTTTTATCAAGTATATATGAAAAACTTGTTAATGATTGCACACGCTTCTTTAATCTTTCAATTATAAACGTGCATGGTGAAACAAGAAGGGAAGGATGACATCACAAAGGAAACTCTATAGCAGAAACCATAGCAGGTCTACAACGAAACACCTTCGAATGGCATCGAAATGCTAAGATTGGAAAAGAACAAATGTATGCAAGCATTGTTGGGAGAAATAGTTTGCACGATGAGTAAAATGACAATGGTCTAAGAGTAATTGATTTTGCGACCACAAGAAATATATTCATAAGCTCGACACAATATTCTCAAGACACACATAAGTGAAAAACATCACAATCAAATGGATCATGTTATTAACAAGGGAGAAGCGTCTAGTGTTATGAATGATCAAAGCTATTGCAAAGCTAATTGTGAGGCAGACAATAACTTAGTATGTATGGCATATAGAGCTCGAATATCTAATAAGAATAACAAAGAATACAAGCCTAATCCATGGTAAACAAGATAAAGGTATAGAAACATCAGCAAAGCAAAGTACCAATAGTTCCTCGAAAAGAACATTGAAGCACACAAAACATTACATCCAAACACACAGACTTTAGAGCTTCAGTTGTGGAACTAGAAGACACGTAGAACCATACAAAGATATATATTACACAGGCCACAGAAACAACTACAAGACATACACCACGTAAAATAAAAATAACTAGTTTGACGAC
>JARJDX010104671.1:0-36183 GCA_030264735.1 Gymnusa sp. GC000175
AACTATCCATTCGTGTTGGTATAGCTGCAAGTTTTCGTATAGACTATAATGAGGGTGTTCACACGGGGATAGTTTTCTACTATACTATAGCTAAAAAAAGTAGCGTATAGTTCAACTATACCAATAGTTTTGAACTATACGAAACGGTCACACAGCTATAGTCACACTAGAGCAGAACTATACGCTTCTTTTCTATACCGTATGTATGTAGGTTTACGAACGACCTATACAACAAACTATATTACTTATGATAATATAAAACAAAGAATTGAAATATGATTTTTTTATGTAAAAAATAACAAATACAAGTTTTTAAGATCATCGATTATAATTTTTACGATAGGCGTTTTTTTTTACTTGTTGGGTTTTTTTTATGATACGCAAGCGAAAATGTGTTGCCCAGTCCATAATAGTACGTATTTTATTTCTGCTGAAAATGCATGAAAAAGAAATACGTGATAACAATTCTAAATAGGAAAAACTTCCTTGAATGAAAACATTTCCGTCTTCTTAAATTTTTACAGAATACAAGAAAATCAAAACTTAAGAACATTTACTTTGATAATAGTAGGCGGTATATTTGTAAATAACAATTCTACATTCAGCAAATTTTAAGTAAATATATTATGCATATTTATTATCTTTCACCTCTTACTTATTTTCCTTTCTACAGATTTTATTTATTACCTTTTAAGCACGAGTATAATAAAACAAATAAATAAAAAAAAGTACGGACTCATAAATAATTTGATAACAAATTTGGCGAGAACGACGTGAAAAATTACATATTTTTTGTTTCAGGTTGTAAAAATGATGATGGTAGTGGTGATAATTTTCGCTGTGTGCTGGCTTCCCTATCACCTGTATTTTATATTTACCTCGTATTTCCCCGAAATTACAAACTCACCGTACATACAGGAGACCTATTTGGCTATATATTGGCTAGCTATGAGTAACTCCATGTATAATCCAATTATTTATTGCTGGATGAATGCCAGGTGAGTCCACATAATACTGTAGGATATATTGTGTGCATAAAATTAATAACTTGTCGCGTTATATATACATGTTTAAAATAATACTTATGATTATTTTGTCTCTCATTTTACAGTTCATAAACAAATATTCATTCGTCATATATTTAGTGCAAAAAAAATTATGCGAAGCTTGCTTTGTATTGAGTTAATTTGTTATAGAAAATATTTCTTTTTATTAATAACTTGATGCTGTTTTATCTATTTTTGATATATGTGCTTCCAAATCTGGTGACAAAACTTTTTACTCCGATAGTAGTAGCAATGTAATATCGAAATATCGTTTTACATAGGAAATGAGAATTATGTAAGCCTTATTAGTAAAGAACAACCAGTACTTATGCAAGTATGTTGCATATAAATAGTTGTCTACATAATTAAGTCTCACAATTTTTTGTTTTTAGTCTTGTTCTGGATATGGGCCTTCCCTTTCTCTTCCAGTTTTCTTAGTCCTGAGCTTCCCTTATTTACGATTAGTCTGGAAATAGTTTAATGTCATCCCTCCAGCACATAGGTGGTCTTCCTCTGGATCGCCCTCCTTGGTATGGTCACCTCTCCATTATATCTTGCTGTGTTAACGATATTTATTGCCTCTCATTTTTTTTTATATTTATTTACCTTCATACATTCGTACTTGAGGACGCATTGTTAAAAAAGCCGGGATCGTAGTGTTTGAGGGATTTTTTAGTTTTTTAAGATGTTTTTCAGTTCCTCAAAGGCACACGCCATTCTTATTCTTCTTCTTATTTCTGATGCGTGATTTTCTCTTTCTAGCATTATTATGTATCCTAAGTAGAAGCAGTTAGATACGTTGATTGTCTGGTCTCTCATGACAATATGGTTCCCTCTGCACAATAGTTTTGTTTTTGTGATGTTCATATTCGATTTCTCTCAGTCCATGTAATATTTCTTCTAGCTCTTTTGTATTTTCCGCGTTCAGAACGATATCATCGGTACGTCGAACATAAGTAGTTAAGTTAGGTACTGATTTCATTATTTTCTAGTGTTCAATGGTGTATCGTTAGTATCCTTATTGTTAATAGATCCTTACATATACTGTAGTTAATACTTGTTTTAGTACTGTACTTCCACCATTTTTTAACATTTTCGTAATGACTTTATGCATGCTCTTTTTTGCTTTCCGTAACATCTGCGATTTCTTATGATCCGATATTTTTTATGGTTCTAGTGTTTTTTGTTTTGGATTTTAGAACTGTATAGAACCCCGCAGAACTTATTGTTCTTGCACTTAATTTCTTAGTCGATCTTTGAGCGTCATTACATCTTTTTAATGTCCGCGTTTTCTTAGGCTCTTTCTTTACTTTTCTTTAAAAGTTTCCCAATTTTATCTTCATAGACCTTACTTAGGTCGCTTTTTATATTTCTTGTTTTTTTTTCTAGGTTTCTAAACTCCTCGAACTATCTTTATCTGTGTTTCGGGGCCTCTTTTCTTCGCCCTTTTTCTTGTTAGTCGCTACTGCTACGGCTTTGGTTATTGCTGTTGTTAGGGCACTGTTGTTATCGTCTATGTTGTTCTCTGTCGCTATCAACTATCTTACTGTTAGATCTTTATGTCGGATTTACTTTATATTTGTGGGCATTTCTTTCTATGAGTTCGCTATCTACGGTGTGCTACCTTTACTTGTACATTATTGCTTTTTCTAGTTTTCCGTTCATAATTATCTCGGCTCTTAACATGCGGTGGTCGCTACTTATATTGCAGTAATTAGTTATACTGACGTCCGTAATTATAGATTTATTGCGTGATGGAGTATAGTCGATTTCGTTCTATGTCTGGGAATTTGGGCTTAACTATTTTTTTTTTCCTAAAAGAAGAAGCTCATAGAGTATAACCGTAGTTCTGTTAGAAATTCTAGTAGCACGTTGCCTCTTCCATTTCCGTTGTCGATGATGTGTTTTCCCACAAATTCTTCGTTCTCTTCTTGTCTCTTTCCTAGTTTTGCATTAAAATCTCCGATAACTAAGAAGTATTTAGATACTTCCCTGTTATTTACCTCTCTAAGATTGTCGTAGAAGACGTCAATTTCCTCAATACCACTTCTTGATGTTGGTGCGTGGTTTTGCTTTTACATTGGTTTGAGATTTTTACAATCATGTAGGCGATCCTATCCAAGATACCTTCCAGTTTAATTATGTTTGGTGATAGGGCATTACTTATTATAATTTCTACTACCAGTTGACTTTCAGTTACGGACTTCGTAATATAGAGTATGACCTGATTTCATCATATTCCTATCATTTCTTTCTCACTGTGCTAATGCCTATTACATTCTACTTGATGTGTTTTAATTCGTTCTCTAGTTCGTGTAATTGGGTCCCGCTTAATATAAATCTTAAGTTAAGAATTCCTTTCGTGACTTTGGTTCTTTATTGCTTGCATTTGGATCTTGATATTTTTAGCAAATTTTTGCCTTCTCCAGAATCAATGAGGGTGCCATCTTGTGAGTTTTTGAAATATTATACTATATTATATCCGTCTGCTTTATGACGACACTTTGAAAATGGGGTTTTGTCTTGCCTCGCTGGCCAGTGCACAAGGGGGCTTGGGATTTAGGCGAGAGTAATTGTATTGTGTGAAATAAAATTCACTCTTTATATACGGGAGATGAGAAAGAACAAGGCTAGCGTGAGCAGGGTCGCTTCCCTAAACTAGTCCTATTTTTACCAGGGCTGTATAAAGTGCATACGTGCTACCCCATTAGTTGGTGTAAAAAATAATAATTATGTTTATAAGCGAGGTATATTTCAATATAATTTATTACAGCATAATATTTTATGGCTTATTGTTTCTCCTTAGCTAACAAATATGATTTACGCTTTCTTTTTTTAAGCAGTTAAATTAATAACGCGCCGGAAAACTTTTATTTTTACCACAAATGAAAAGAAATTTTTTGAAGTGATATTTTTGTGCTGTAGTTACTATTTATTTTCTTTGAAAAAGTCAGCTCGTTAAGGAATGAGGATTTCTGTATTATTCACAAATCAATAAAGACACAATCACCGAAAGAAAGTTCCCATTATGAATCAAAGGACGAAAACTATTAACCTGAAAAAATATTTATTTCGATAAGAAAAACAAGTCCTTAACAATAGTATAAATGTTTAAATGCCTTTTACTTTTCTCAATGGTCAATCATCGTGTAGTGTAGAATATGCCAAGAAAACTTAGGAGTTGTTACTAACAAAAAATTATTTTATTTCTTATTTTATTATATTATAATTTACTTTTAATTATTTGTACAAACAGCAATCGTATAACTCTTAAATTATGTACAGATTCCTTGCTGGCAATTTCAGCTAGTAAAAAGAATGAATCAAAATCATAGCTTTACAAATGGCACACTTGTCGAGCTCTTGGAACGCGATGAAGTGTTTCTTTCAATTCGCTCGATTTTCTATAACTCGCATTTGCATATTCCATTTATTTATAAAACAGAAATAAAATTTTCTTTAAATGCTTCTTATTCCCACATGCAAAGCATTAAGACCTTATCAATGGTTGCATCTTAAACTCCTGGTAAAACTCATTTCAAACAAATATAAAATAAATTAAATGCAAGTATAGGTGAATATATTTAAAATCCCTATTTAGTTTGTTTTTTTTTATAGAACTTAAAACTGTTTTGGGTGAATAGAAAGTAAACACTTGTACCTATAATTTTTTAGTTTTTTTATTCATTTTCTAGAGAATGAATATTTAAAAAAAAATATTAAAATAAATTTTCTGCAAATCTGCAATTAGTTAAGTTACAGCTTGATCTGTATATGTTGGCATGTGAAAAAATATTTTAAATAAAATTTTCTATTAAATTTTGCATTGTGTCACGGGCAAAAATACTTTTTCAGAGACTGTACAGTACTTTGCTTCAAAATAGCCTACCACTCCCACTTTCAAGTAAAAGATACTTGTGCGCATCCATAAGTTGTAAGCCATATAGACTTGGTAAAGCTGTACATCTAAAAAACTTTTTTATTTTGCGACTTTTTTTTGTCTCGTGGAAAACTACAATTTTTTGTAGTTTTTTACTTCATTCAATAAACGTTACTTTGGTTTTATATTTTCTCATCTTCTGATCTACCATAACACACAATTTTTATCGGGTTGTCGTTAAGTCTTCTGCTGACATGCCTCGCCAATCTTTATTTTTAAGACAACATCAGCATATTTTTAAAGTTTGTAAAACTTATAATTATAATGATACCCCCAGCAGAAGTCTTTCTAAATTGGACCCACATTTTTTCAAAACCTTTCTCATGAATTGGCACAGCCGTTTGTAGAAAGCGGTTTCCAAGACATAAATTTGCACTGGTAAGATAAGTGCTTTGTAAAAAAGTATCTTTAAGGTTCCATATGGTATGGAAATTAGGTAATATTTTGTTGTGAGACCTTAAAAGTATGCGTAGACTAGAACTATGCGTAGTAAAAGGCCACACATACTATAAAATAATTTGAGCATCAAAGGGTGTTGCACAAATATTTTGAAGGTGTATGTTGTGGATTGACTAGTTGCACAATACTTAAATGACCGAAATATGTTCTGCAACACTCATCGCTTGATAAACGGTTTCTACGTAGGTGGTCGTGTTTAAATATAATTGGCTAAGTTGGGAGTTTGGAATTTCAGCTCTTTAAAGGAATTGTCGCCTACAAGGTATCTTAAATGACTAATAATCTCTGTTTTGCTGGTATTGGTTCTTTAATGACTTGTACTTCTTTTATTAATTTATGGTGTGGCCATTTTTAACAACTCAACAAACGTATCTGCATCCATTCGAAGATAAATAATCTTCTGCTGAACTTATTTTAAGGTCTGCTACCAAAGGGTCCTGGCTTAAGTCACTACTTTTCCTTTTTAACCATTCTCTTATCCAGACCTACTTTTAGTGGCAAAAATAGCTTACAGAAGTAATCGTGTAAGTATGTAACAAAGTTTTCGCAAACACAACGTTGCACAAACAAAGCCTTGGCGCAAATTGTTCGATTATTTATGGGAATCCTTTATAAATTACAAACCAATGTTTCGATGTTTTTAAGACTTTTTTATTAAGGAGTATTCTACCAATGATATCGATGTCTATAAATTTGGCAAAATCCCCAAGTCCAAAAGGAAATTGTCTAAATGTATCTTTTTAATTTTTTCCGCTCAGATTGCACTGTTTATGATCCTTTGCGACAGGTTGATCAAATTATCTGGTTTATCAAAGTTCTGCATAACAGCGCTCAGTTGAATTTGGAAGGATCTTTTTGTATATTAATCGTAAAATATTTAAAAAAAATACATGTACGAAATTTTTTTGTTTTTAAATATCGTTATATACGTCGAGATATTAAGTTTATTTGGTAAATTGTAAAATTATTACAAAGTTATACAAATAATGTGATCAATTCTTATAAATTTTTTTATATTTTGTGGATCATAGAATCTGCTATCGACATAATGCAATTATGCAAGATAGTAGAAAAATTCAATCTGCATAGCGAACACACAAAGCGCACAACGGGTGAGATGACTGTGCCTCAAAGGAGCAAAAATATGTAATCTTAGATCTGCAGACTACATGCTGCTACGCAGCAAAACGAAAACAATTACTATAACCAAGCATCTGGAAGTCTGGAACTGACTAGTCTAGGATATTGACTGAAAATTAATTTTAGAAAAATAAAAACTATAATCTTTGAAATGAAGATGAAGCCAGATTACCTTACAAATATTAGATTTTTGATCACTGTGAAGTTTAAATAAGTCCACTAGGAAAGTATAAAAACATGACGCGCATATTTATTAACGATCTCGATGTTTTCATTATCTAGTGTATCTAGTCTATTGGTATTAAATAGGCATAAGAGTTTCAAATTTTGACGAAAATTACAATTGATACTTCCTAAAATTTATGAATCATTTCTGCAATCCCATTTGCATCGCTGCTAAGTAGTACTATATTATCAGCGAAACGACTTAAGAATTAATATTAGTTCCTCTAAGTTCCTAATAAAGTTTTTTTGAGCTTCTTCAAGTGCTAGCTTTAACTTCTACTTTGATATAAACTTGTTAAGTAGTGCTGTTTCCAAATATAACGTGTAAAGAGGCATTGTCGTAGAAATTTTTGATGAACCCTAAATATCTTGCGACAGTTCTAAACAAGACCATGACGTTTAGCCCGCGAATCTTTACTGTGTCTTAGGTTTGTCTGTTTCTTCCGAGACTTTTGTTGTTAATATTAAGTCCATCACCCATAATGATCATGTGATTTTCTTGAGAGAGTTTTTAATAATATTTGACTATTTTGGGTTAAAAGTTTTTTTGTGACTCTACCTACGTTATAGCCTTTAGTACGCTACTCCTAGAGCATACCTTTTCTCTACCTGTAATGCTGGCAAAATGTTAAATTTAACATTTTCGTAGGATTATTTACTGCATAAACAATTCAATTATCATTTAAGGTACTAGCACCATAACTAGATAATTTTCGATTTGGCAACCCATCACACATATTTGTACTGATAAAATATCAGACTTTAAAGATTGGGTTGCATATTGTAGAATGAACTTGAAAAATTCTCGCTTTTGCCGAGATTTAATCACAGTCGTCTGTAGCGTAATTGGTAACGCACCGTACTAAATATACGGAGATCTGGGTAGAATCCTGACAAGGCGAATTGTATTTTTACAAAAATATAATTTCCTATCTAACTCCGGACTAAAGAAGCTTTTTAACCATAACTCCAGCTAGAACCAATAAAATTCTTATCTAACTCTTCACCACAGAAGCTTTTTAAATATGACTCTAGCTAGAACCCATGAAATTGTTTCGCAAGCTGAAAATGTCTTTTTTTTTGAAGAACGAAATTTTAACTGTTTGATTGCTTAAACTATGTACACATTTGTTCTTTTATTTCTTTTTTTATAGGAAGACAAATATTCTTCTATTTTTTATTCTACTTCATGTTTTGTCATTTTGTATTCTCGATATCCTGTAAATTCTATTTGTAAAATCCACGTCTACTGCTCTTACTCTTTATCTCTTTTCCTTGATATTTTTCCTATTTATACTTTCAATTTAACCGAAAAAAATTTAAACTTAGCCTATAAATTTGCGCATATAAAAAATGTACCACAGTAAATTAAATTTCAATTTTCAAACATAAAACTTTACAACGTATATGTTGATTTTTTCCATTTGACACACTTCGGCGGAGTGGCGAAGCGATCGAAATAAATTACATTTGGTTCTGGACACGTATGTTGATAGCACATACTGCATACAAAGGAGAGACACACTGTGGTTGAATTAACCGAGGTTATTTCCTTATGCATCAACGTCATTCAATTTCAGGGCAATTTGCTTAAGTAATACATTTATAGAGGATTGTGTATGAAACCAATTGCGATAATGTGGTCTAAAAATAATATTATACAATATCAAGTAAAAGAAATTATATGCAAATGAAATGTAAAATTATTATTATTTTTAAGGTTTCGAAGAGGTTTCAAGCAATTTTTTTCCTGCTTGCCGTACATTAACGTAAGCCCCGGAGCTCTAACCAGAAGGGAAGTGTTTACAAGCAGACGGAGATCGTGTGCTGGATCGCCTGATCACAATCGTATCATTCGGAATGGTATGTATACTTAAATTTTACCTTTTAACTGTAAATGTTTTTTTTTTAATATTTTAACACATATTGACAAGTCGTAGCTCCGTAGCTATTTCATTATTATATTAGTCCTTAATAAGAGAGCTGAGATTACGATTCTTTTGGGGTTCGAGTGCCAATCGTAAATGATTTTTTAATATATTATTTAAGGGGTCAAGACGTGACTTAGTAGCTATTTGTCGTTTCTAAATTAATTAAAATATTGTTAGTTTAAGGTAAATGAATAAGATTAAACAAATATATAATTCGCCATGGTTATATAAATTATGATCAAAAGATTTAACCCAATAAGAAAAAAATACGTTGTACACATTGTAAATAATTGTTTATTACTCGTCATATAATGCTAAATTTGACAACATAATCTAATTATATAAATTGCTTCCTATCGATATGCTATCAGGTGTTACCATTAGTTATTATTATTCACTGCGAACAGTTTTACATAATGTGCTATGGAATTTATAGTCGAGAGCAAAATTCAATGATGAATGTATTAAGGTTCAATCACTTTTATATTAAACAATATATTATTATTGACTTGCTTGAAATTAAATTACTAAAGCATAAATTCATGAAGAATTTTCTAGTTAATTTTACATATTAGTCAGATGAAGGATAGAGAGATTTTAGTAGAAATCACCTTTAAGGGTCTTCTAAACGAAAATTGACCAAAATTAAAAATTGTCTGTGTGTGTGTATGCACTTTTTTGTGCGAAATTTTTCTCAAAAACTTTATCATTTGCATCACTTAGATTTGAAAAGATTCTATTGCTAACTATTGCCTACCATAACATAATAATAAACAAAAAGAATATTTATATTGAATAATCTTGGTAAAAGATTCTTAGAGGAGATTTCAAAGGTAAGCATGTCAACTGGGACCCCAGATTGACAACAACAAAACTAAAAAAACTTCATTCTAGCACACGGATTCGCAAAGTACTCCAGATCTACCGAACTTCTTTATCAGAAAAAAGAAATTCATTAAACTTTGTGGACGTAAGAGTGATATAACAATGAGTGAAAGTGCGATTCGCATAGAAGTAAAACCAATGGTAGTGAACAAAACTACGGACCGCGAATATACTAGAACTAAAATAGAACGTGAGATTAATTTGCGAGTGTCAATAAAAACAACCTACCGGCTCGACAACTACGCAATGGTAAGAAGCCTTGTCAAGGAAATATGTCGCCTAAAACAAAGATGGTAGCAGTTGCGAGATCTATGAACAAAACAGTCTTAAATAACAAGTCCCAAACTCAATTAACAAATTTAAAAATTGAAGAAAGACTCAATCACGATTTACCTTGATACTCACTATGGAAAATGACACTCAAAATAAAGATGAAATCAATTAAATGGAGCGTGGATCAGCAAAGATATGAAAAAAGCAAAAGCAAAAGATCATATGAGGCACTGACCTTTTATCGACGATAAACATGGATAAAAATTAGACTGAGACATGTACCAGATTGCTGTAAAGTGACGGAAGTTACCATGCTGCCGAAACCAGGTAAGCCACCCAATGATATTAAGTCGTACAGGTCTTTACCATTGCTTCCTAACCTTTTAAAGTATTTTAAAAACACCTGTTAAAGAAACTAAAACCAGTCCTCGTGAGAGGATAACTGTGACCGGACCACCAATTTGGATTCCGCAGTCGATACTCTACCATCAATAAATCCATAGGATTAGAGATAAAATCGAGAAAACCCTAGAAAACAAGCAATATTGTTCAGTGACTTTTCTTGATGTGACTAAGGCGTTTAATTTAGTCTGGCATCAAGGACTATTCTGCAAGCTAAATGAATTGCTGCCAGTCCAACATATGCAACTCTTGGAATGCCACCTCACTGGACGATTATTTAGAGTAAGACTAGAAAGTAAATACCTAAGCTTTAAAAAAAATCAAAGCATAGGTTTCACAGGGTTTTGGGACCAATTTTGTACCTGCTCTAAACATGCGACCTAAAACAGACAACAACGTTCGTTACAGATGATACAGAAATACATGCTATTGGATTCTCCATACAGAAAACAACCAGTAAACGTTAGAAAGCTAGTGATAAGACCCACAATGGACACAAAAATAAAAGATCAAACTTAACGAAATCCGCTCATGTGAACTTTACAAATGGAAAAATGGATGAAATTTCGTTAGTGAGCATAAACGGTGTTGTTGTGCAAACCCAAAAAATACCTAGGTATATATTTGGAGAGAAAAAAAAACATATAAAGAGAAAACGAAAAGAACCAGGCTTAAGAGTGCGACCGCACATTTCAGGATATCAATACCAAATAAATTAACTATACAGGTGAAATATTTCTAAAAAAGACATCAAATTACAAAATGTTTTGGACAAAACCTTAAGAGTGTTAACGGGGATATTTGATTCTGTTAAAAAAAAATTGTCCGCCACCATTAGTAGGTCAAGAAAGGGGATGCTTTTAAGTGTTCAATGAAATCTCCAAATTATATTGCAGATTCGGATTCTACGATAAAAAAATCATAACTTTTACTTAAAACTTTTTTTTTGATTATTTTAGTTGGCGTTGTAATCACAGGAAGAATTTATCGCATGATTTGCTTTTCTGTGATAACAGCGTAACCTACGATGATTACACTATCCGAATCTTCAATGCTAAGTGGAGGTTTTTGTTTTAAAAAGTTTTTCCCGCTTGGGGTGGGGTTTAAATTTCCAAGAGTAAACCCCCATTTTTTATTGTAGATACGGATTAGGTTGAAAGAAATACATACATTTTACCATTAAATATTTTTTGTAATCATCGTAGGTGACACTGTAATGGCAGAAAAAACAAATCTTGCGATAGTTCCTTCCTGCGATTACGCGCAGATGATTTAAAAAAGAGGTTTAAGTAAAAATTGTGTATTTTTTGCTATTAAATCCAAAAGATATTGGAGTTACCATTTTTTTAAATTTAGCCCTTGTTCTCTCGGGAATGGGGGACAAAAAAAATTAACAGAATTAAATGTCGTCCTTTAAATTCTCAAACTTTTGTTAAAAACATTTTGTCATTTCATGTATATTTTTCGAGATATTTTACTTGTTCAGATTAAATGTCGCGCCCTGTATATTATTATGAGGTTCTTAAACCTATCTGGCTGTACGGCATCCAAGTTTGGGGTTGCACAAGCCATAGCAACGTCAAGTTCATTTAAACGTGGCTAGGGATAATCGCATATGCTACGGGGTATGTGAGAAATGTGGATTTACACAATGATCTTTAAACAAAAAGCATAAAGTTCTCGTTTGTTAGCCGAAGTGGTTGTACTTGATACTGCATCGCCGACTTAGTAGAATAAAACACTTCAATTTGGTGTAGAGAGAAAGTGTAGTGAAAGGGGGTAAGCAGAGCGTAGTATGTGAAGTAACTTTACGTAGGAGCGAAAAAACTCTTGTTCATCACTGGGCGAACATTTATATAGGAATAAATATAATGGTTCGTAATGCTTGACTAGTTTCATTGTTTATCAAAGAAAAAAATATATCAATAAAATAAAATATTTTCTTATATATGATAGTCAGGTGTTGGTCACATCACATTATTTAATTTGTTTTATTTTTTAGACTTTGCTTAAATAATTTTGAGTTTTCTTACTTTCGGGGTTTAGCGAGATCAAACGACAAATTAGGACATGCATAATAGAGCTTCAACGGGGCCATACGTCTTAAATACATTAGCGGCTCTGCGCTGCCAGGCCATTCCTTCGAGAAAGGTCATCAAATTGATTTTACTAATGTTAAGTCATTATCTATATTATTGGATTCACAATAATCCCCTTAACTTAAATCAAGAGCATGGTTTTGAAATTTTCAAAACCTGGAAATATTTTTTTTCATCAATAAATTCTCACCCCCACTAGTTTTTCATCCTATATAAGCATATATACTTGAAAAAATCCTTCAGTCATCGGACTTTTTTGCCTAGAGCATGCTCCCTGCAACAAAACGTTGGAGACAAGCAATAAAAACACACGACGTAAACCCAAAAAAAAAAAAAGTGTAATTTTTTCAGCTATCCATGCGATTTTTGCCATTTCTTCGCAACTTATTTTAGCCATTTAATTCTTTTGCTTTGGCTCTTATTTTCGATTTTCTGCTAGTTACCTATATTTCACTAACGGTTTACTTTGATTTTTGCTTTGTATATTTTTATTTTCGTGTCTTTAATTAGCTCCTTTAGAAATTTATTTGTTATAGTATAATTGTGTGGCTTACAATTTTCTTAATGATCTGAAAGATTGTACGCGACAAATTACAATCTAATGTCCCGTAAAAGATTTCAAAGTAGTTCTTTAACGTAAGAGACGTCTTTCTGATAAGCATCCTTTCAGGATCCATATAAATTTCAACTTCAAAATAACTCCATTGTGTGCGTGATGTCTTGGCATTCAAATATTATGCAGGATTTTAACTGCAAGATACGTATGATCCAATATTTCATGATAATGTTTATCATTTATCTAGAAGTCCTGCAAGAGCGATTTATTCTATTTTACCAAGCCACGGTCATTATTTATTTTTTGGGTCTTTTTTTTACCGTGGCTTTAACTAGATAGATGTTCTAATGTCACTTGTGATCCTGGACATCACGTTGTCTAGATTCTAATCAATTTTATTAGGTACATTTCCCAGGGATAATCACAGATAATGTTTTCGGGAATATATCGCACCATAAAAATGGGATATTATTGTTGAAAAAATATTTATTTAAAAATTTGTGCAATATTTTGATTTGGTTTTGACAATAAAATTTAGTAAATAAAATTTAGATGTTTTTTACAAAAAGAAACAAACGGTTAAACTTTAATCGTGATCTCAGCTCAGTAATTAAAAATTATTTTTATTTTTTTTTGCTAACAACTAAAAAGAATTATCTTATGTCACGTAGTTTTATTTATTGTTGTTGTTGAAAGTATAAAAAATATATCCATTCAAACTAAAAGTTTTCTTTATTATAAATTAAATTAAATTTCCGCATCAAACTTAAATTATCAAATATTAGAGTTTGCTGAATTATTAAATATTTCCTACTTTATGTAAAACCATTACTATGTAGAGCCTTAGTTTTCGAGTTTGCACTACACTAATAGAAATTCTGTACTAAACCTTAAAACTGAATATATGTATTTGATTTAACTTTAATATAAATGCGTTGTAGATGATTTAGTTAATTAATAAAATTGTTTATTTAGGCACTGTACGGACTCCGCATAACTTTCAAAACTATTCCGAGGGCACGGATTACACAAATATTGCGGAAGACGAGTTTAATCCTTCACGCAAAAGATGGAAAAACTCTGATATGAGAAGTCTTTCCTGACATAAGCATCACGGGAAGAAGGAAGAGGACGCTTTTCGACAGCAAAGGACATGGATTTAGTGCCACACCTCGCGGACCAACCAAACCAGGCTCCGCGAGGATAAAACACAATCGAAAAATGTACTTGAAACTAGAATGTAATCCCATGACTGTAATTATCATGTACTAAGCTTTATTTTGCGATTTTACAATTATGTTTTGTTAAATACTTCCACTACAGTACACTCATTTAAGAGGGAGGAGCATACTTTTTTGCAGCCAGAAATCTTTGTTAAATTAAATTCAATCCGTACGTATTAAAAGCACCTAAACGGGACCATTAAACCAGAATTATTAAAAAAGCTGTTAAAAAACTCAATAAATCAAAGCCTTTAAATGAATGTACTTTAACTACAGGGTACTTAAAATGTATTTCAAAGTTGATTTCTAAAAGCACATTTTATACATATCTAGCAAACTTAAGAGCTAAATCAAAACGCGGCTTTCTTCTTCCAAACAATAAGGCGTACATCATTCGCCCTCCTCTGCGATTCTACATTTTTATTTATCCAATCAACCGGTTATGTATTTTGAGTTTTTAGTGGCTTTACCAAGAATGGCAGAAGAGGAGGATACAATTTCTTAGGTAACAAATTTTTAGATTATTAATCGAAAATAAGTATTTGGGAAAACATAAACGCTTGAAAGTTATGGAAAAAGGGCATAGGAAGCGCCATAGTTTGTCATTTCAAATATTTATAACGTAATATGCAAAATGTTCCAAGCTGCTATGAAAAAAGCCAATTTGGCATTGCGACCAAACATGTGATACTGATTTTTATACCTACACTTATAATTTTAATGCAAAAAAAGTTGGTATCACTAATCTGTAATTTGTAAATAATATGTACATAAGATTTATGTAGTTTATCAAAATATGATCTATATAGCGTATAAGATTGCAAATTATTGTTCGGTGAAACTAGAAACTTTTGCTGCGAGATACATGAATTTAAAACGCTGTTTGTAGCTTTAAAGTACCTAAAAAGCATTACCAGGGAGGAAATATAATTACAAAACTCATTTATCAAGCAAGTTCTTTAATAGCATAGGAGTAAAAATTTAATGAAAAGTTTCAAATACATAGTGGTGTTGCAGCTTTACTGCATGCATACTGGAAACGTAAAAGCGTGCAATAGTAGCATAGTTATTGTACTGAATTTCGTTTAAGATGCATAAAATTTATTATCTTGCAGACTTAATTTACTTTGCTTACTTATATTGTTTTCAAATTAAAATTAATGTAAGGTATCAAAATTTCAGAACACTTTATTTAAGAAGCAATTTAGTTTAAAATGATAAGTGGTCATAAAATGTTTGTTAAATTTTTAGCTGTTTTGTTCCATTTAGGTATAAGCCTTCCTTGCTTTTTTTCATTTGTCTCAGACTTGTGTTGCTTGGTACCAGTTTGCTCCTTCTGCGCGCCTCAAGTCGTCACTGCATCTCATTTGTGGCTTTCCAACGCCCTTGTGTTGCTCCATGGACTCCATCTGATGTGTTTCACTCCACCTTTGGTGTTCTCTTCCCATGTGCCCTGAATAGTTTACGATAATAATACGAATTATTATATATTTTTCTAAATTCAATTCATTCTCTGTACGATAAATCAATTTTGATTATTTTTGCTTATTAATTTTCTTTCTGCCCATACTTTTTTCAACCTTTAAGAGTATTGTGTTTTTTTTTGTATTCGCTCATTTTCATTAATTGATTCTTTTCATTTCTGAAAACTTGCTTTTTAAATTGCGTTCTTAAAAGGTGTTTTCTCCTTTAAAGAGTCTGTGTTTATACCAGCACTTTTAGTTCCGTCCAAAAACTTTGTCGAGTACTAGAAAGAATTCAAAATAATATTACAACGATAGAAGCAATCAATCAACTATATGACCAATCAACATCCAAAGTCAAAATACGACGAAACATGTCAAATAGCTTCACAGTAACAAAGAGCCTTTGACAAGGATTCTGTCTCGCTACCAGGCTATATAATATTTATCTCAATGAAACCATAAGAGACTGAAGAAGGCTGAAGGCTACTTAGAAGTTTACTTCTCATGTTTACAAATGCAAAACGTGCTTTTTCAATTCTTATTTTAAATTGTTGCGTAGCGTCATTGTTGTTATTGACATTTGTTATATTTGAGTAGTCGGTTATATGTTACTACTTTATTAAAGATTTGTTGTAGATTTTTTAGTTTTTTCGCTACTAGAAGCTGCTTTCTATTGATCTTTATTTTTCCTCTGCTAGCGTTTTTTTCATGATCCTTTCAGAATAGACGTTAAATAGAAACAGTAACAGCACACAACTTTGCCTTACTTGCTTTGATTTTAATTTCATCGGTTGTCTTACTTTTAACGCCTATATTATAGACCAAAAATGCTTCTCGGATTCCGCAGCCATTTCGAAAAGCCAGATTGTTTTTACCCAATATCTTCTTCTAATAGATTCTATGGTGGAACATCTTTAGAAAAATCTTCACATCTGCCACACTGTTTTGCATATGCCTGTTTTGAGATAGTGACAAATGCTGATACTAATTAGTCTTGCGGTATGATGTTGGATTTGTAGATTTTATTGAAAAAAAAAATCCACTAATAAATGAATTCTTTTTGTATCGCTTCAGTAACTCTGATGGTAGGTTACCCACTCCTGGAGACTTTTGGTTCATCATCTTTCATTATTCCAGACCAGCGCCCTCTTGTAGATTATGGAGCTCGGGTTGCTGCCTTTTGTCTTTAAACAGTGCCCCCGCATACTCCTTCCATGTTTTCAGTGTTTGCTTTATGCCAGTAAGAATATTCTTCTGGTGGTTTGTACGAATATATACGAATATCTACGTAGAGTACTCATCTCTTGGCTCGCTTTGTGCATTTTTCGGCTTCAAATAATGTTGCCATGATTTATCAGGAATTGTATCGAGCCGGTTTCCCCTAGCCTTCCTCATCGCAGTATCACAACCGGTTGAGTTAATGTGCGATTGCGGCTTGTGACCGACTTGAGTCAGAAATGACATAGCTGCTTTCCTATGTCATGTACCTGCATCCACACTGTCTGGGCCACCAAATAGATGATTTTTAACCGATTAGAGATGGATTGAATAGGAAGAAGAAGAAGAAAAGAAAAATAAGGTTCCTATTTAAATAATTTAACAATTAAATGACGGAAATGGTCTTCACAGGAACGTTTAAAATTTATTAAAAATTTTAAAAAGCAGTGTGAAATTTTTCTTAGAGAAAAATCAATACTCGATTTCACGTTGTGTATTGTGTTTATAAACAAACAAGCTATGTTATTAGCAAACAACCAAGCAATTAGAATATAAATTATGTTGATATATGATTAGTTTAACGTGTTTTATGCATAATACGCGATTTTATAACCTTTGTAGCTGGATCCCGTTTGATTTAAAAATAATTTGGATTATTTTTTGAATTGATTCGTTTAACGTGTTTTATAGCATAATACGCGATTTTACAACCTTTGTAGCTGGATTCCGTTTGATTTAAAAATAATTTGGATTATTTTTTGAATTGATTAAACATTATAAAACAAACAAACAATTAAAAATATAGGATTTACTTTAATTTTTTATCATTTTTATCAATTTGTTTGACCTGCTCCAGTTGTCCTGTAAGAAAAAACTATTACAACTAACATAAAGTGTTTTGGAAAACTTGACTACATTTAAAAAAGCTTAAGAATCCATAAATGTTTACCTAAAGCGTATTTGCTTATCTGACTCCCTTGTTGCATGTTCAAACTCTATTTCATATATTGTTGGAGGTAATGTAAAAGCAGTTTATTTATTGAATTTACAATTTTATGTCGTTGCCAAATATTTCCTCTTAAAAGATGTTCCAGAAGTTATAAACAGCTTCAGTAAAGAATTAAAAAAAAAATCAAAAATTTGCTAACTTATATTTATTTAGATCATATTCAAATATTGTTGTACATAACTGTCAAGGATGTAGCTTTAAAACAAAACTTGGTTAAACCTAACCATATATTTATTTTCTTTACAAAGTTTTAATACCTAATTCGTGTTTAATCTATAATGTAAAACATCATGTAATGAAATATTCCTAACTTATATGTAAAAATAATTGTATAAGCCAAAAGAGATTATATGTAAAAGCCTAAATTCATTCCTTGTTTAACTGTGTGATTGTTTCAAAAGTGCATTTATGTCATTCACTATGTGTCCATCTGGAGTTTCTAAAAAGTAACCATCTCTGAATTCCCATCTGGAGGCGATTTGTGAAGCGGCGTGTTCTATTGTTAAACTCATCGGTATGTTAAACATTCCTAACCAATTTGGTTTCCATTCTTCCATTAACAACTAAAATTTAAATCATGTAAAACAATTTACACTAAAACTACTAACAGAAGAACTAATTTTTTTCTATAGGAATTTTAATTATCTGAAATAAAAGTTGGGTTTTGTGATCACGGCCTTTTTCTGATTTAAATTGTTTATTAGGCATGAGGATCTCGCACTTCAATATTCCATTTTTAAACAACTTTTATAGAAATTATTATACCGGAAATACTTCTTCTTCCAGTGCCCTCCCCTTAGGAAGTTGGCGACCTTATGTTTAAACCCGATTTTGTGCGTATTAATGTGGGTGCAAGGATGAACCATTGTCGAAGTATTTGCAGCGAGGAGAAACTCCTTTTTCCGATTCCTCGTTTTTCCTCCATTTTCCCTTCCATGATTGCAGGAATTAATATTTCTTATTACGAAAGTATCCTACGTTTCATCATTGTGAGCAGTTCTGCATCCTTGTCTATTTGCTTGAGTACCTTTTAGTTACTTTATTCGTCCACAGAATTTTCAGCATTCTACGATATATCCACATTTTAAAGGCTTAAAGGTTTATTCGTTAAAGATGTTTTCTGATACGTCCAGTCTTCGACCAGATACATTAATACCGGGAAAACATAACATTTATCTATTCTCCATCCGATTTTTAGTGAAATGTCCCTATTACATACCTAGGGTCGGAGTTTTTGAAAGATGCTTTTGGCTCCCTTAATCCATACTTTGATTTAAAACCGGATCCCAATGTTCATTGTTTTTCTTACTAATTTCCTTTCAATTGATTTTTGTTATGTTTACGATAAACCTATATTCCGAGCTTACTTTATGTACTTGGTCAATGAGGTATTGTAAGTCTTCAATGGTTTTGGCTAAGATCCTAGAATCATCTGCGTATCTGATGTTATTTACTAGTTTTTCATTATTTTTTTTCATCTAGGGCAGTTCGACGTATGTTCTCGAAATATGAATTGAACAGAATCGGCGACCTTAAACTCCCTGTTTGGTTCCAGTCGAGATTCTTAATAATGCGGATTTCTTTACCGATGTTAGTTCTTTTAAATAGCTCAACTAGTTTTCCATGTTTAACATTATCGAATGCTGTGACTGTGCGGCGTTAATCTAAGCACTTTTAGATCAAAACCTGCATGAAAAACAATGCCTCTCCTGTGCCTGTGTCATAAAACCACATTAGGTATCACCAATGTCGTATTGCAGATGCCTGTTTTTTTCATATACGTGTTTGTATAGTATAATTTTAGCCAGTCCTTAGATGTAACCTGTAGATCTTATTGTATATTCGTTGAAAATATGTCAAGCTTTCATCATTCATTGTCTTGAAGAGTTCGACATTAAGTTGATCTAGACCAACGACTTTCCTACTTTTTCCGTTTTGGATTACTCTTCAATGTTCTTCCTCAAGAAACGTGGGATGCGCTTGGCGCACCAATACTTTTTTAATTAATTTCCGTCATTTATAAAGTTTTACTAAGGGGTAGACTCTTACCTGATCAAAAGGTTTATCACCAATGTAGAACATTGTGTGAAGTAAATCATCAGTTTTCTTAGTCACAATATTTGGAATAATCGTTGATTCTTTACTATTATTACCCTCATTAATTTCCCCAAATAACCATTCATCGTTATTCTTTATAAAATGATAAATGACCTAAAACAACAAGTATTTATAAAACAAAAAAATATTTATTCGTTTAATACTTTAACACTCTTTTTGCCTTGTTCAGTAAGCAATAAATCACTTGCCAAAACTTCAAGGACCTGCAAATTTTTATCCACCCTCTTACAACCGTCAGTTTTAATATCAAACTCTTTATAACATAATTGGGCTTGATCCAACAACTCTTGAATTTCTGTTGTGTGTTTATTATCTTCATCTATGCAGCAGAGAGCTTCGGCCACAGCCAAGGCTATAGCTTCATTACTACTTTCAGAACCGACAAAAACCTCACGAGATGTTTCTGGTTTATCAACAAAAGTAACTGATGTTTGATTAGATTTGTTAAGCAATTCTGAATAGAGTGCACTTATTAAAATTTGTAGCAAAGCACTATTTCCCATTGGTACAACAGTGGTGGGTAATAATTCTTGTATTTGTGCCAAAATAATATAAAGGGATGAATTTATACATTCCCATAGTTGCACGAAGGAAGTCAAAATTATGGAACAAGCTTGATACATGCTAGCTCCAGTTTTAACCGCGTTTACAACTGTCTCTGATATTGGTTCTAAAAGAGGGTTTGCCAAATGTAAAATTGCTTCATACCAACCAGGGCGCTTTTGGTTCCAAACCTGATAAAAACTTTTATTAATTAATTGCAATTTGAATACCAAGTTCCCTACTTGGCGTCTATCAAAACATTGGAACCAAGCTTCATTCTTTGTTATACTTTTTAGCAACACATCCTGGAAATCCTTTTCATTTCCAACAGTTAAAATAACGAAAACAACAGAACAACTTAAATCATAATAATGTTGTGTTGTAAGATGTGAAGGAGTTGTATCAACTCCCTTACAACTTCCATCGCCAGGGCATAAAAATCCACCACATTTAATTTTTTTCAAAATTGCAGATTGACTCGTTTCGTTTTGTTTTTTAATTTCATCTAAAGCAACTCTTAATAGTAACGATGATATTTTGCAATCATCCATGCAAAGAACTTTTAATAATAAGGCCCAATTTGGTTGCGGTTGTGGTAAAAGCACGAGCAGTTCTAAAATTGTTTTAGTGTTAGATGATAATTCTCCAAATAAATTGGACATTGTGAATGTTATCCATGGACTTGGGCCATTTATTTTTGGTTTAAATATATCTATCCTATCCAAACCTCTTCTAAATACCTGAAATATAATGTTTATAGTTTGGGTCATCAAAATGTGAACCATGTTAAAAAGTGAAAATTTTTATGAATACTCATTTTATCCAAGGTAATAACAGAAAATACTGGATGTGTCGCCATTAATGATTTTAGAATTTAGAAAAAATATAAAATTTCAAATGGTTACCTTGTGTAAAACTTCCATGGGTGAACCTCTTAGCAATAAACAAGTTAATAATTCTTGACATTTTGAGTGTATATCCCGTAACATTTTGCTGTGAGAGTTTAAATTGATGCCAATAAATTCATCAGAATTGTTACATATTGATGGCAGCAGTTTTGTAACACAGAGAAGCAAATTTGATATATCAACAGCATGAAGTGGACTTCTTCTTTGAGAAGGTAAGGCTTGCGAATAACGCACAGTTAATATTGTAAGAGATTCGTTTAGCATACCGGAAAATACTCTTTGTGCCATCTTTGGAGGTACAGTGTTCCACAAATCTTCTTTTGTGCCTGGAAAATATTCATAATACGTACATTTTTTTGCCTAAACCAAACTTTTTCCCAAATTTTATCCTTAATAATAATGTTAATATTTGACACCTAATTTATTGTATAAATTAAAAAATTGCAAATTATTTTTTAAAGTGCAGAAAATTAGAAATGTCTCAAAATTTTGAAAATTAGCATGAATTGATTTTTTTCGTTTATTTTAGTGTTCCAAATAGGAAATTTTATGCACATGAAGCAGAATGAAGTAAAATAATAAATATTTTAAATTATATCAAAAATTTCCTTGGTGATTTAATTGGGGATTTGGGCAAATATAGGAACACATTTAAAGACAGACATGGAGGATTTGGATATGGTATCCTAATTAAAGAGTGGACGCATATTTTAGAGTTCGCCTCCAGACATAACATGACCATCATTAATACCACCTTCCAGAAGAAATCTGGCCGCCAACAAAAGTGAAGGAAAAATGTTACAAATAGGTTGCATCCTGGTAGATTACTCCCTAAAAAAACTTTAGAAATTGCAAAGTTATACCCGGACATTCATTAACCACCTAAAGTAGGATCTTGGTAGAAGAACAATAATAGACAGAACACCTCGCTTTGCCGATCCTAAACGTTACTCTTTTCTGAACGAACTGTGTGAATATCAGGTAAAATATATCAGATATGAAAAATACCTACAACACCCCCGAACTAACTTTGACAATGAATGTACGAGCAGCGTTAATAAGACACTAGGTTCTCATTGGGAGATTTGAGTACCGCGAGAGACCCATGATGGTGGGACACAGAATTCAAATCAAGTTTCCAGAACTCGAGGAAGACAACATTCAATATAGGAAAGCAAAATTACACGCAAAGAAGTTCGTTGCACAAGCTAAGGGCATGACGAGAGCGGGATTTTATGATAGGATTGACAAAGCAAAATCAGACGCCGAAATTTTCAATGTAGCAAAGTTTAAAAACAAATTAACACAAGATATTAAAATAAACAAATACATAAAAAACAAAGTAAAAAAGCTAATAACTATAACTGAAGATATAAATAAAATATGGTTTGGATACTATGAGGATCTTATGAATAAAAATTTCCCTAGCCAAAACCTGAAACCTCTTGTGTCAGTATAGAGCCCAGTTTATGCTATTGGCCTCAACGAAGTACAGAATGCTGTTAAAAGGATGAAAAACTGCAAAGCTGTTGGCCCGGGTAAGCTTCCCGAAGAAGTGTGGAAATCACTTGGCCCACCTGAACTGAAATGGTTTACTAGGCTTTTTAATCTCATCCTTGCAAGCGGTAAAATGCCGAGCTCGTGGGGCATAAGCCATAAAGTCCAGTTTTACAAAAACAAAGATGACATTTTGGGAACCAGTAGTGAATAATCGAATACAGCGTTTGTCACCTGCAAAATCAGCAACAGATGCGACACAAGCTGTAGGAGTAGTGGCAGGAAAATATCACCTCAACAATGAATCTCATTACAAAACATATCTAAGCCTCATTGTCGTGGAACCTTTTGTGCGCAGACAACATCATTTTGATCGCTAACACAGCAAACGGGTTACAAACCACGTTAACTTCGTGGACTACAGCCCTAGAGCAAAGGTGCATGCCTCAAAGTCAGACGGCCAAAGTTTAGTAGTAACAGCCACGATAATAAGCCGGTATCGAGAGTAACTCAATTCAAATACCTTGACTCGGTAATAGCGGATAATGGAGATGTAAAAGCAGATGTTGCGCAAAGAAAAATTTAGCGTGGCAAAAATAGCGATCGCTAACCGGAGTCTTTCACACGTTTTGTGAGGCTCACATGCCTGTCCGGACCAAGGGTTAGATTTATGAGACGGCAGTGAGGCCTGCGATGATGTATGGGGTCAGTAAAGAAAAAACATGTGCGAAAACTTCACACCACCAAGATTAAAACGTTGTAATAGTCGGGAGGAGTGACAAGGTTGCATAAAGTTGCAAATGAACAGTAGTTTCAAGGTTGCTTTTGGGTATGTACTAGAGAAACTCACCGAAAGTCGTCGTGATATGGTCACGTATTACAAAGAATGTGAAAAATGTCGTTAGAAAATCCTTACACCTGAACACAAAAGAGATACAGGACCACCTGGTGGCCCAGCATGTTCTAACTTATTGTAGGAAATAAATTACCCGATCCGAAAACCCAATTTGGAGCTTCTTGGCGCCGAGCCGACCTCACCTAAAGTGGGAACGCGAAAACAAGAAGACGAAGGAGAAGTATAAAAATAAATTATAAAAACAACATTTTTTACTAAACGCAATATATGAAATTAAAATCATAGTTGATCATTCTTTTAAAATAATGTTTGTACCTTGCATATATAACCACCACATTTGAATAACATAGGAACCCCTTTCTGATTCACAAAAAGGTTTTACATTCTCCCAATCTAATGAATCAGCATCTTGTAAAATATAAAGTGATAACAAGCGACAATGTAAATCCAAAAGCCGTTCGGCTAAAGCTTCACCCATTTCTTGATACTTCTTTTGGCTCTTCTGCAAATCTTCTTCAATTTGCTTGGATTTGTTTGTACTTTGAGTATAACACCAGAGACAGTTTTTAAGAAGTGCTGCGGCACCGATTGTACCCGTTAATACAGTTAAATCTGCATGATCTAAAGCTTCTTGTGTTAAAACATGAAGATGCTCTTTAAATTATTGTTATTATTATTAGATAAACTTTATTTTTTTGTATTTTACATACCCAATAATTGATCGGAAGATTTAGTTATAAGTTGAATGAATTTTAATGGATCTGACGCCTTTACAATTCCTCCACAACCTCCAGAAGTTACCAGACTTTTCTCCGAATCAGCAAGTTCTTCCTGTAGAAAACCTGAACCTTTCCTGTATGCTGCTAAGAATTCTTCTTCCCACCACAGTACTAATTTAATTGCAGCATAAGATGCCGAACGCGGAAAATCTAAACGTCCGCCCACTATACCTGGACAAATTGTTTCCTGCAAAACAGTTTGTTTGCTCTGCAATTGATATTGATTGTAATCAATATTTAATTTAAAGAACTCTAATCTTACTGTGTAATACTCCATATCTCGCTGAATAAGAATATGGACTTTGTCCATTAAATTTCCATCTTCCATTAATTCCATAATGAATTGATTAATGAGCATTATTAAGAAAAAAAAGTTAAACAAGAAATGAAAATTTAAATAAAAATTAAAAATTACTAAGAAAAAGTCAACTTTACTCTAAATTTTGGAATTTTCGAAATATAACGAGAGAAATTAACGCTTTGTGGTTTTAAAATTAAAAATTAAAATGAAAGCTCAAAAAATAAAAGAAAAAGCTTTAATAAAAAAAAATACTAATAACAAAAATTAACAAATTATAAATACTAGTAACAACATTCGCTTATATATTAAATTAAAACTAAATTAAATTTTACTATAAGAACACTTTAAAAAATTAATATTAGCATTAATTATTTTGCTAATTTCGTTTTGTAATAAGAAGTGTAATGTTTCTCCAGTATGTTTGTAGACCCAATATTCTCCACTTGTAATAAAATCATATCTTTTAGGACCTGAAGTGGGCGAACTTAGCCATATTTGTCTGTTAGGCGATTGTTTATTTATTACGTAAGTACCATAGTTGTTTCCCAAAGCAATCGTTAAAACTCCACTCTGTAAAATATTAAATCTAAGGCTGTTCTAATTATTATATAAGTTTCTTACACTGTATGAAATATCCGCATCTTTTAAATTTGGATCATTTTCAACAAGCTCTTCAAAATAATCGGTTAAAGATTCTAAAGTGTCTTCACATACTTTCTCAAATGTATTGGAGTCTACTAATTCTTCTTGTGTTGTGGAGTTAAAACGTACATTTATTGAATTTACATTTTTATGTTCCAATTTCTTAGTAAACAAATATGTTGCTAATGGTAACAGGACATGACATTCACAACTTGTAATTTTTGTGGCACAATATATGTTTCGTATAATTCCTAATTTGGTGATACCTTTAATTTTTGAAATATTTTTCAAGCAAAACATTATATTATTATATTTGCTGCAGGTTATTAAATTGTTTTTGATAGTTGGATTTTTAGGTTAGTAAATGGCAGGAGCTTTTTGGGTTGCGTTCTCTCATAGATATCGCTCTGTGTGCTATGGTCAATGGTCCTAAATTAAAATATTTGAAAAATGTTCTGCAGAATAACTTAAAAACAATGGAAATAAGTATTTTGACAAACAGAACAAAACTGGAGGCTAAGAATAATAAAATCGGTTACAACTTAAATGCGACATAATGTAATCGAATGTACTGAGATATCATTGGATGAACCAAACTAATTATAACCAAAATTAGCCAAGTATAATCTCCAAATTAAAACAATTTCTGTTTCTTATTTACATTTAATAATTAAATTATTAAACATGAACGCCTGAACAATAGGCAACCAAACATTCATCAAAATTTTCGATGTTACGAAGTTTATAAGTATCACATGGTCCTAAGCTATACCTGGTGTCCCATTTAACCTGACAAATCAAAATAACTAGAAAAATACGCATCGTACAAAAAAACCGTCCCTAACAAAGAATTATTTTGCAAAGGGGACATCTTTCTCTACCAAAATCAGCCGTTTTGGCGGCATATTAATATCAAAAATAAATGGATTTGAATTTATTGTTACGCATATTTATTGGTTTAAAGCCCAAGAAGAGATGATGAACTGAGAAAATAAACTACATACAAATTAGCTGGGCCTGTTGGCCGCCAGGCGAATCACGTGTTTGACACATCTCTATAGTACGCATGATATACAAACTTATTAACAAAATGCATATGCAGTCTTTAGGATGACAAATGCATTGTTTAAGAATTATTGATTGATTGCGAAAATGAGGCTAGAATGAAACAAAATAACTAATAATGTAAAATAGGATTCCTGAAATTGAGAAAGGGGATTCCCCACTGAAAAGCTGGGACATAAATCCGTGTGCTTCATTAGGATAGGGTCATAAAGTTAACAAACCACATAAAAAATCTAATATAGTTCATTCTCTACCTTTTATTGCATGTGATCCATTAAAAGAGTCAATTCTTGAAATTCTGTAGATAGTATAGGGGTAGGCTATAAAATTAAACTATACACAAACATATTTATTTTTATATATACAAATGTATACAACATTTTTTACATGTAAAAAATAAAAATAAATTGTAACTAAATAAAAATTATTGATATGGCTGAAATGTAGGTCTTAACAAAATCAAATTGCCTTCATTTTACCTTACCTAGGCTTCGGAACTACAATTTAATATGTCAATATGTTATTTTTAATTGAATTGTAACTATAATAAATATTAATGAATTATATTTAAATTATATGTAAATATCACGTTTACAATTTGTTCACATTGTAAATTTAATCGTGTAATTTAAAACAGTTTATAAAAGAGCAGCACTTGAAAGAAATTAAAACAGGCCTTTAAAGGGTCAATAATGAATTTGGTACTGTGCTGTCCTTGTAACATGTATTGTCTTATCACACACATTCACTCTTTGCATTTTATATCAGTTCCGCAACATATTCTGGTTGTTTGTCAGAATTTTTAAATCTACTCCTATTAAATGTGTTAAAGTCTTCAGTTGAACTTCCTACAGGATCAGGTACTTGGAATGTTGATCCTTGGAATCCCATAGCAGCTTCATAATACTTAAAAAAATAAAAAAGTTGGTTTTAATCTTTTATTTGTAATATTTAGGACGCTCCCTGTTCTTCAACGCACCCAACATACTATAACCTCTACAAGCGCCATCACACATAAAAGATTAAGGTTTATTTTATTTTTAGAATAAAAACCACCATTTTATTAAATTTACTTAATCGAATGGCTGAATTTAGATATTAAATATTAAAATTACAAGAGGAAAGTCATCAATTGGTAGGATAAGTAATGGTAGACCACGTGAAAAGGTGAAAAGACAAGTTAAAATGAAAATATTTAAGGAAACATGCATTGGTCCAGGAAGAAAAAAAGAAAATAAAGAAATACAGAATATAGGTGTCAACTTGCAGAAAACATTGGAATAGGTCACATGACACCCAAATAATTTTGTATTATCCTAAACCCTAAATTTTATTGTTTTCTGTGCCGTATTAAATTCTTTTGAGATGATGCATATTTTTTTTAAAAGAAAAATATTTTCCTTAAATCGTATTCGACTTACGGCTTTCAAATCAGAACGCGTGGTTAGTCGTGTATTTATAGCAATAACAATATATGTACTTACATTCGGAGAACCTCTCAGAGTACTACTGTTTGAATGATGCGGAATACCAGATAAGGTTGCATAATCTGCTAAATCATCAGCCATTGAAAGAGTTGCCATATGGACCGAACCACGCCTATTTGGATGCTGAATTGTTGCATATGTGTTATCATCCTATAATTAAAAAATATATAAGATAATTTTATGATTGAAATTAATTATAATACCGGAATAAAATCTTCACTGTTACGCCTTGTTAAGCCATTTTGTTCTGGTTCATTAAAAACTTGCATAGTAAGCTCCTGTTCTTCATATATTTTCAACTTCCTGGAATTATTATTATTATTAAAAATGAATTTCTGATAATAAATACAACTAAAGAAACTTACTGTTCTATCCACAAAGGATTTTCTGTAGTGTTCAAATCATCAATGATTGCCTTTTTTATTAAAGCATCCTTTTTCTTCATGTTATTGGGTAAAGCCCAATGCCTCAGACAACAACAAACTACCACAAATGTTATTATTCCAACAACAAGGACTATTAGTAGCGCAATTAAAGCGGCTAAGGCTGGATCAAACGATTCATCCTTATCTGCAGAAAAGGCAGGCACGACATTTTCAATCGCAAATCCTGCGTAATAGTCTTTTAGAAAATCATACTTTGAATCAATTGTCTTTAAAACTTCTGGAACTGGAATAATTGTCTGAGTTTGTTGATCTATTACTAATATGTACATATCACTCCTGTAAAATGAAAACTTTATTTTTAACAAAATTAATTATTCAAATGTTTTACCATTCTTCATTTTTGCGACCCAAATCGTCAGTGTGATAACGAATTTCATCAATTATAACCAAACTTTGTGTTGCATTACTTAATTCAGCTATGATTTCTTCTCTTTCTCGAATCACTTCTTCCACAGGCCTTGATAAAATTATTCTATTTAATTGATTCGGTTCAAAGATCCATATCTAAAAGTATTTAGCCACAATAAAAAATTGTACCCCATGTACATTAACAAAAAGTAATAATACTGCAATAATAGGAAGAAACTTACATGTACTTTTGCAATCGTTTCTCTCTCGGGATAAGCATTTTCGCGTGCAATTACATCAACAACGAATCTGTGTTGATTATTTTCCGCTAGATATGTTGCAGTGTTTAATTGACCATGCTGTGAAATATTAAATGGAGATGGTATTATTGAGCCGGAACTCTTATCAGATCCGTATTTATACAAATTTGAAGCTTTAATATAATATGTGATGGATCCATTCTTTCCAAAATCGGGATCAGATGCTGTCACGTTTAAGATAAAATTATTAACACTTGCCATGGCGTTAACTGCCGCATAATAAACTTTTTTCTCGAATTTCGGTGCATTGTCATTAATGTCGTTGACGATTACTCTTACTTTAGCAACGCTGCTATCATGCATAATTTCATCGTCTGTTAAGCTATTTCTATCTTCTTCAGTCAAATAAAAGTCGGGATCGTTATTAGCAAGAATGAATAAATTATATTCCTCCTTTTCTTCTCTGTCAAAAGATTTGTTTGTGTATAAACTGCCATCAGATTTATCCAAAATAAAAGATTGTTCATCTTTTCCTGGCAGGAGATAATAATAAACTTTTGCATGTTTGCCTTCATCGCGATCTAAGGCTTTTACTTGACCTATTCTTATTCCTTTAATATCATTTTCAGTTATATAAAACGTGTAAGGGTTTGTGCTAATGGAATCCGGAAATTCCGGTCGGTTGTCGTTCATATCGACTAGAAGAATTGTTAAATAACGAAGCGTTTCGTACCACTTGGGCATACCGTGATCCCTTGCAACCAAAATTAACTAAAAAAACAATATTAAAACATGTATTTACAGTTTTTAGTAAGATATTAGTACCTCATATTGCGCTTGTATTTCTCTATCTAAAATCTTCTTAGCTCTAAGTTCTCCTGTATTTATATCAATTGAGAATTCATCAGTCTCTTGCACATTTTCCTCATTGACTTTAAGATGATATGTAATTCTACCATTTTCTCCAAGATCTTTATCCGTTGCTTTTACAGTCATTACCAGAAAATCAGGCATTGCTGCTGTCTGAAATTGTAACGAATATATTATTTGTTAATGATTTAAAGGAAAATAATTACCTCAGTCACTTCAACGGTAGCATTTGATAGGGCTGGCATTATAAATGATGGTTTGTATTCATTTACATTTTGTACTTCAATATTTATTCTAGCGCGGTCAGACAAAGCACCATTACCTTCACCATCTCTAGCTTCAACAATTAAGTGATATGTGCGGGGTCCATCAATTAAAGATTTGTGAGGATATAAAATACCTGTGTCTTCTCCCAATAAAAACGTGTCTAAAAATATTATAATGTAATAACTAGTTTTTATTTAAGCAAATAAAACTTACCTTTTAAATTGCCTGAAATTATTCTGTACCTAACGTTTCCATTAATTCCAACGTCACCATCAGTAGCGTTAACCGCTAAAATGGGCACTGGCGGATTTAATCGCACATTTTCAATAACAGTAACGTTATAAACACTTTGATTAAATTGAGGAGCGTTATCGTTCACATCTAATATTTCTATATGAATTGGAACACTCGCGGAACGCTTTAGATTTCCAGGAGCTCCATCAGTTGCAACCACCTGGATTGTTGTTTCATCGATCATTTCCCGATCCAAAAAGTTGGAATTTTCAACAGTAATTTCACCACTTTCTTGATTAATATTGAAGTTGGAACTGTGTTCTCCTGTTAGGTTATATGTTACTTTTCCATATATTCCCGCATCAGCATCCGTGGCTTTGACAGTAATTACATGAGAACCTTTCGGTAAATTTTCATTTATTACAACCTTGTATTCTTCTTTCGAAAATATTGGATCATTGTCGTTTACGTTTATTATATTCACAAATACAATAGCTGAAGTATTTAGTTGTGGGAAACCCGAGTCATAAGCAACGATTGTAAAATTTAATTTTTCGGTTGATTCATAATCAATTTGTTTTTTGATTTGGACAATTCCAGTTCCATTATTGATTTCAAAATAATCACTCTTTGGATTAATCGAATATCCTGCTATTTCTGAATCTTCATCAAAAGCATTATATGTAGCTACAATAGTTCCTACGGGTTGTTCTTCTTTTAATTCAATTTTGTAAAAGGGGTTTTGAGGTGTCCAAGGAGGAGTGAATGATGGAGGAGAATCATTAACATCAGTAATTGTAATGATAAGCATTCCTTCACCTTGCTGAATGGTTGGTGCTGTAATATCAGTAACTAAGACTGTAATTCTTACAACAGCTGCTATATCTCTAATCAATGGTTTGATCACTGTAACTTTTCCAGTATTTCTATCAACTGAAAAAAAATCTTTAAATTCTTCACTTCCAAGAACTTGTCGCCCATGTTTATCCAAAGCTGTTATGGGTTCAGTTGCTGCAAAATTGAGTGCTTCAGAATTGTTGACATCGGGATCCAAAGCTATTAAACTATGTACTAATGTTCCAACAGGAGCATCTTCCATGACCTAATTATTGTTTAAAGAAAGATTATGTAATAATTAACTAATTAAATAGCTTTTACTGTTATAAATATTAAACTCACCTCAGCCTTTTGCGTTGTTGGTACAAAATATGGCAATTTATCATTTGTATTTATGATATTAACGGTTAAAGTTGTAGTTCCCGATAAGAATGGAGTTCCCTTATCAGATGCAATGACTTCTATGTTATAAGTATTTCTTCTATCATAATCCAACTTGGATGAAATACTAACCAACCCAGAATCAGGATCAATAATAAAGTCATCAAAAGCACCTTTCTGTAATTTGTATGTTATTTCAGAATTCATTCCAGTATCAGCATCTGTTGCTGTGAGTTCTCCAATTGCAGAACCTGAAATAAAATTTAAATTTAAAAATATTAAAACTCGTGCAAATATATTCTCTTACCAATTTTAACATCCTCTTTTACCGAAACCACGTAATTTTCCCTATCAAAAATTGGAGCGTTGTTATTAATATCCCGCACGTTAATATTTACCAAAGTGCTAGCAGTGTACTTTCCATCACTAGCCTAAAATTAGTAATAAGTACAAATAACGTCACATACTTTGTATTTAAAATATATACCTCAATAGTTAAAACTATATCAGTGTTTGTATCATTGCTCAAATCTAGACCTGTATTTCTGGTAATTCTAATCTTTCCAGTGTTTGGATCCATGTAAAAAAGGTTATCAAAATTTCCTGCTATTATAGAATACGTTATATGCGACGTTTTATCTTTATCCATTGCTGTGATTATAAGTTCAGGATCAAATCTTGTTGCTCCTTCGTCTACGAATACTTTATAGACTGACTGACTAAAGATTGGAGGATTGTCATTATTATCCGTTAAAATAATTTTTAGAGGAACCATTGAAGTTTGACCCTTGCCATCATCGTCTGTAGCCTTTAAAGACAAAAAACACAATTAATTTATTACAGGTAGAACTGGCAGTTGTAGGATTGGCAGAGGGTCTCAGAACACAGCTGTGCCAACAAATCCTACCGTCACGTCCTTGAAGACATGATACCGCGTAACCACTGAATGCATGGTGTGCAATGGATGTACGTTATGTAACCGACGAGAGGCTAAGGAAGACAACCCCTAAAGATAATCTTGATAATCTCCAGATAGGGGTTGCGGCATCGGGATAACTCCTCGATGCCCGGAAAAAAAACAAAAAATGTTAAAAAGACAAATCATTTGCCTTGACTGGATTGGATTTTCGGTAACGAATCCAACAACGAAAAATGACAATGAAATTTGGAGCAGGAATTTCTCGAAAAACGGAAGAAATACATTATGAGATAAAAAGGCTAAAAGTATATAGTATATATCTAGCTGTACTAAATTAAACGAAAAAAAAAGAGTCAAGGTAAAACCACTTTTATAATGGGTCCCAAAAAAAGAGCAAGTCAGGGTGTATCCATTTTGATACATAGAAAATATATGTAAAGACTTTAAATAAAATAAAGGAAATATAAATTAACTTACCTTAAATGATAACAAATATTCTGATTTAGTTTCATAGTCCAAACAGTCTTCTTGTCCAGGGTTTTTACAATTAGCAACTGTTATGACACCAGTTCTATTATTAACTAAAAATTTTTCAGCACCATTTCCAATCAATGAGTAAACAATACCGTTTTCGCCAAACTTTCCGCTATCCCTATCTTTAGCCACGATTGTTGTTACTAAACTTCCTGGTGATGAGATTTCGGAAATCGTTGCGATGAAACTGTCAAGATCAAAAGTAGGAGCGTTATCATTTGCATCTGTTACAGTTATAGCAACTGTCGCCGTTGAAGATAATTGTTGCTCTGTGTGCAATTCTTTGGCGACGACTAAAATTAAAAATTTGCGTTGATTGAGGTTTTCGTAATCTAAAGAACTATTTGTGACTCTAATGGTAACTGGGGTTGATCCTTTGGCAGTCTTCGGTTCAATTGAAAACGCATTTGATATGTCGTTCAGGGATAAAGAAAACTCAGAATTAGCACCCTAAAAATATATTTCAAATGTCAAAAAAGCGGGGAAATATTAAATGGAAAACTTACAACATCCGGATCTTGAACTGTCATATCTAAGTCTGGAAGAGGGGAGCCTTCGGCTATATTTTCGGGAATTTCAACGTAATAATCGCGTTTATTAAATGTTGGCGGTTCGTCGTTTACATCTTTTATTATTATAGTTGCTTCAGTTGTTGTCACTGTTAACGGATCATTACCTTTTTGACCTTCAACCAATTCTCGTGCCTTAGAAAATAAAATTCAAGGTTTAAAAATCAATGCAATATAATAATAATGAATTAGAAGGTAAAGTATTTAAGGAAATTTTATTTACCTTGATGATCAATACTAAAGTTCCTGTGGGATTATCCAATGCTTCTCTATCTACTGGTTTGGCAGTTCTTAATTCCCCGGTTATAGCGTCCAACAAAAAATAACTCATTGGATCTGGAAGAATGATAGAGAATTTATGAGTTTTATGATTAAACGTATTACAAATAATAAGATTCGCAAAACTATAAAACTATCCATCTTTATCTTGATTATATCTAAAACTTTTCAAATTACTTTTAAACTGAAATTGGTGTAACTTACTATTGACTAGTTCGTAGACAATTTTTCTAGGATTTTGTCGATCTCCATCTTCGGCGTGCACAGTCATGATTAGAGTGTTAATCGGTGCATCTTCGTACACTTCGGCTTTGAGTTCACCGTAAAATTTCGGTGGAGTATCTTGAACGTCGCTTACTCTTATAACGACCTTAGTTGAATTAGTTAAGTCTCCATCCTAAAACGATAAATAAATTAGAAACTTTTCGAAATTACTTGCAAGAATTTAGTCTAACCGTAGCTTTGAGTAACATTTCATATGTATCTTGAATTGTGTAATTTAATTTTCGCTGCAGTATAAATACACCTTTATAACTGCTTTGGGAACCCTCAAGTGTTTTCAACTTGAATATTTCACATGCTTCTTCATATCCGGGCAAATTTACGCAATCCACTTCTATCGTTAGGCCCACGGAATCTGGATCGCTCAGTTCAATATTTGAATAGATAGTAGTACCGATGGGTTCATCTTCCTTCACAAATATCTCATATGGCACCTAAACACAAACCAATAAAAAAAAACAAAGTGAAATCTGATACAAACACAAACGTTTTGAAAGAGGGGAGCGTTGTCGTTTTCGTCTAAAACGATGACTGTGACTGGCACTTCGACTAAATTGTTACCCCCCAGAGGTGTATCTGTGACTTCGTCTTCGATCATGACGAAAAAATTGAGCGTATCATTCACCTATAAGAATTACAAGTTAAAACTATTTTTAAAATATTTAAATGATTTTTTTTACCTCTCTATCAAGGGGTTTAATCAAAATCACCTCTCCCGTATCTCCATTAACCCTAAATAGATCCGTCCCGCGGATCCCGAAATGAACCGGTCCATTCTCAGGATCAGTCCCTTCTAGTTTAAAAACAATTTCACCTACTTGCGTGCTTTCGGACAAAGCTAAATTGTTTATATCCAAAGAAAATGAAGGTGGCAAATTCCTTCCATCACACACTGCAAAAAATAAATAAATAACTTTGACGAGAGTTTCATGCAAGATATGTTAGTAAAATGGAACTTATACGTGTACTCAAAAGCATACAAACATTCTTTTCATAAGATGTAAACATATTTTTAAATTTACCTTTTATTTATGCAAGCAAATATTTATTACAATTAACGAGAGTATAAATATTTGATTTTCGATGTTGGCAGTTAAAACTTTAAGAGTTTAAAATATGTTTTCCCGTGCAAGTGCCATTACTCGTTATAATATATTTAAAACGAAACTGGTGACTTCAAAGAAAACTTTAATGATAAAAAGTTTGTCCTAAATAAGGTCACTTCTTCCTGAAGTCTTTTGTTTTAACATTGTTTTATAAAGAATATTTTAAAGTATCTTTAATTTAAAACTTTTGATATACAACAAACTGTTGATTATAAACGAGGGGGTATATTTATTAATAATGAACAATTAATTCGCAGAACCCTTAGAGGCATTTACTTAAAACTTCCTTTCTAGTTTAATCATATACATTATTGTTAAGTTGTACTTAGTTTCGTAATTTTAGATATAAAATCTAGGTACGTAGGATGTCTAATAAAAAAAGTTGCTTTCTGAATTTGTTAAAAATAATTGTAGTAACGAAATCAATAAAATTTTGTTCGTAATTGTGGAAATAATGTACTAATAATAAATTTAATCTTAAAAAGATTATTAATATTTTAATACAATTCTCGCCATGATTTGGTATTAACAAAAAATAATATGAATTGGTTAAAACTTCAGAGGTGAGAATCTTACAAATAAAACAATATTAAATCGTAAACTCTACATGACAATTTATACCCATTTATTAAAAATGTTTATAGATCTAGAAGATTTTATAAGTATGTTCAATGCTAAGGTGTATGGTGACGCTGCAGAGGTGGTACATTAGTCCTCGCAGGGACCCAACTCTGACCTATAGATCCATTGACTACAACTGCATTGCTTAGCGAGCTTAAGCTA